>OX376374.1:71634801-71797301 GCA_947369275.1 Nemotelus nigrinus
CGGACTCAATCGGTAAATCGGCAATAATTCTTTACTAAGCGTGTTAGTTATACTTGAAACTTCTCGGATCTCGTTAAGAACCTTACAGCAAGTGCTATGGTGGAAAGTTTTTTTGTGAATTAACATTTCGAAAGCGGGAAAATGCTAGTTTTTTTAGCGATGTCCTGCTGCTCAGTTATCTTTGCCTTTTTTTTAATAGCTTTAATCAATGTCGCGTCTATTTCTAATACTCTGATGCTTTTGCATACTTTTCTTCGTCACGTATAATAGTTCGTTTTGTAAAAAGCCTCTTTTTAGTTGTTTCTTATCGATTTCTATAGCGTGTCGGTAGTTTGTTTACGTTTGCTTTACGTGGCTAGCAAAATTTAACAGCAACCGGATTTTTCGCTCCCATGTAGTGATAGAGTGAAAGGCAAGGGAGAAGGCACAAACTCGCGACACACATCTACAGGCGTTTACAGTGTTTCTGCTACTCTTAATATCTTTATACTCAAAGGGATAGAGAATCGAGCTCCGTCCGGACACACAATTGCTGACGAGGCATTTATGTGTCTGGATGAAAACGAACTCAGGCCTGCATAGTCAGCACTTATGACCTTGATGAGTGGTCCGCAGGCGGCGATCTCATTCATTCTTTTCGTCATTCGCACTTGACACGATTCGGCCTCGATATCGAAATTGTATATTTGTATTTTAATTATTGAATAAAGTAGTTTATTGTCGATCTTATATAAACGTGTTACTAAATTGCCACGACAAGGACTATTTATAATTGGCGATCGGTGACGGATACTTAATTCACTGTTTCGCTTTTCACAGTAATAGCCTTTTCACTGTATACGCTGTCTACTAACTCTGTACAATCTATCGCATTGTACCAAAACTCACTGCTAACTGATTGTTAGCACCTCTCTTGGTAGTATTTATACTCTGTCTGGTGCGATTAATTATTATTGCCTACATCTAGAACTGTGTCTTGGGTTCTCGATGTTTCTCAAACTGACTTCGAAAAGACTATTGGGAATTTCCGTTACCATGTGAGATCTGATTCATGGTTTGGGGCTATGGAATGTTCCGCTTTTGCTTTCTAGAGGGCTCTATTGCGTCTTTTCTGTAATTGTTATTGTTAATTTGGGTAAAACTTGGATATATGTCCCCTAGTTGCGCTATTCGCCACCAGACGGAGAATCGGCGGTAGATTTAGTAAAATTCAGTGACACTCAAACGGCTGTTTATGCTGTCATTTTTGTCTACAATAAAGATACATACAAAAACAACGGCAATTTCAATTTCACCAACAATAAATTACATCTAACATCGAAAAAATGCCTGGAATGAATGATATATTACTTTTATAGCAATCTTTAACAAAAAATAAAGGTCGTGTGCTGCGTAATGAGAACATATTTCAGAAAAGTCATATGTATTCCCACAGCTGGAAATTCATTTGCTGGTAGTATTGGTGGGTGCGTGCCAATGAAAAGTTTAGCTCATATATTAACCTTGCGAAATCGATAGCTGCGGGGACATCTATCCAAAATCTCTCTTCATATAAAGATGCAGCCAATATATTTTTGACAACGTCTTTCATTTAACTGTGGGGCTATATATGTTTAATGTTGGGTAAAATCAACAATGGAAATGTATATATCATGTGCAGTACTTTGGATTCGAGTTAAGTTTGCTTTTTACGGTAATTAACACGAACATTTGCATGAAGCTAGAAATGGAACTGCAATTAGATCATACATATTGATATTGTAATGTTGCTCACTGTTCGCTCCGTCTCAATATCTTTTATATTTTTATTGATATTTGAAGAAATATGTTGGTACGCACGGATGGATGAATAGAAACTGAGTAAATTTAGAGTGATAATGTTATGCTGGAGGGTATGGATTTTATGCGTAAAGGTTTGGCAAATCACATCAATTAATGATCCTGATGAAAATAAGTATTTGAATATCGGAACATAATTTCGAATTGGTACCGGAGGAAACTTAAAAACAACCAAGAGTAAAACTGGCGCTACATGAAATAATTCACGGCATATTTTTATTGATTTTCAAAGATAATTAGTACAAAATTCGACTAAGCTTTTAAGTATGTACGAAAGGTATGTTAAGAATAAATCTAATGCATTCAAATATTTATAAGAAACAACAAAATAAACAACAAAATAAACAGAAACAACAAAATAAACAAACAAAACTTGCAGAATACTTTGAATTTTAAGAACAATTAAATCTTATAAGAAAAACGGCATAGTGTTATCGCAATGTGTCACATCTGTAGACATGCCTATTGTATTCAAATACTTTTCTTCCGGCTAAAGATATCGTATACACCGAACGTTTAGTCCGCAGACTAAACACCAAATTCCACCTAATTTTTTTAGTCCACGTGGTGTATACACTCGCGGACCGACCTAAATTTAGGTCGGTCCACGATTTCAAGCGACCTGACCTAAACATAGGTCGTGGACTATAATCGTTGTAAACACACGCGACCTAAACATTGATATTTGCGCGACTATTAATAATGTATGTATGTTGAATATAAGCTCATAACATTCCCCTTTGACACACAATCATTGAAATAAACATGTTTGAGAGACAAATGAAACGATAAATACAGTGCATGAAGGAAAATTAAACTAAATGACAGCTGTCATATACGAACGAGGACTAAATTCCACCTAAGCAAATTTTAGGTCAGATTGGTGTATAGGACTGGTGAGGACTAAGTTCATTTAGTCCGCGCTTTAGGTCAGGTCACTTTTGGTCCGACCGCTGTAAACCGCACTAAAGACTCGTCATGTTCCATATTCAAATGATAAAAATTCACGAACTAGAAGATGATGTTAAACTGTTTTAAGTTAGTAGTCGAATGAATCTGTTTCGTCTGAGTTCATTTAATAATGTTTTAGTAATAGTTTTGAAGAAGAAGAAGAAGAAGAAGAAGAAGAAGAAGAAGAAGAAAGTAATATAGCATGAATTAAAACGAGGCATATGGAAGAAAGCTGGTTAAACTTTAGCATTGGGGAAAAGCAATGGCCATTTCTTTTTTTCTCCCTTCTCTGTGACCTCCAAATATTGCCACTTTAGTATGAATTACAAGTTGGTTATGCAGAATAGTTTCATAAATGAAACAACGTTGTTGTGACAGTACTTAGACTTACGCCCTAATTTTTAAATAGTTCTTTAAGATCTGCTTCTACACAAAGACAATGCATCCTATGAATTTCATCTGTGTCTGATAATACAGTCGTGAGTTGCCGCCAACACAAATTTTGAGTTCTCAAAAAGTTGATTATTTGTTGAACACGGAATTTTGCAAATGTCAAACTGTGCAAAGCATTAAAAGTGTCAATTATTTTCTTTTTCCCAAAAAGCGAACAAGATTTTAACTCGAAAATTAGAAAGATTTTTGCTCGGGTGCATGCCTCTAGAGTTGCCCGCACATTCATCAAAAATCACAAATGTTTACTTCCAGTGAACATAAATAAATTTCGTAATGATCTGATAGCTTTGTTAGAAGTTACAACTCAAAATTAAAAAAAAAATGTATTTCTTATGCACTCACCGCTTGTCTTTATCCTAAAACTCCCAGAGCACTATCATAATTAAGCTTGAAATACTAACAATTACCGCACTTGTTTAATACCGAATTTCTTCTTCGCTTGGAAATATAGGGATACCTAAAACACTTAAATGCCCGCCACCGTCAAAACGTTAAAAATATCATAATTTAAACTTGTCTTTGTGTATATATATAAGTATTTATATATATATATATATATATATATATATATATATATATATATATATATATATATATATATATATATATATATATATATATATATATACATATATATATATATATATATATATATATATATATATATATATATATATATATATATCAATATATATATACATATATATATATATATATATATATATATATATATATAATATATATATACATATATATATATATATATATATATATATATATATATATATATATATATATATATTATATATATATATATATATATATATATATATATATATATATATATACATATTTCGAGTAAAATGATTCTAATAATAATTTTGCTCAAAAATCATTAAAAAACATTTATCTATCCTGGTGATGCTATGCTCTTATATATTCACCAGTATTCGTTGCATTCGCAATTACCCCAAATTTCCTTAGTTTCCATTCCAATTTTAAGTGCAAACGCAAATGCATCATACAGTCAACATATTTGCTACTACTCTGTTAGATCCCATCAATCTTGCATGCTGCATAACAAATTACAACTTTTTCATTAGGCTTAAAACAACAATTTGCTTACTAACTGGCATATCGGGAAACTGTAAGATATCTTCATACATTTCCATAATAATAACATTAATTACAGTAAACACGGATTTAACTTGGACCTAAAGTACTGCACATGAAACATCCAATTCCATTTATTATTATACTCAATAATCTTCTATTCATTGCACATTTAACAAAAAATGTATTTATTAAAAAATATTTTATTTGCATCTCATATGATCCAAGATTTTGGATAGGTATGCCCAACTTTCATCGATTTTCGCAAGAAAGTGAAATCTTTCTACGACTGTTCCAGTTTGAGTGCTACTAAAAACAAATTTAGTCAAATCAGTGAAAAAAATCAGACCGCTTTTAAATTATCTTCGAAAAGTAGGTTTTGTTTATTGTTATATGTCTTTTATTAAAGAGTTTTTAGTGGAGATAAAAAGTATTGTTTGTAAAAGTGTTTCATATTTATTACAATAACAACAAACGATCGATATATTGTCAATTAATTCCACGTTTGCAAACGTTTTTCATAATAACATTGGCATTCTAGCCACAAACGTATACATTACAATTTATGAATCAAACAGTGCTTTGAACTGCGAATCTTACTTTTATTATATTATGCAGAGGTTCAAGTCTAAAAAACATATTGGTTAGGTTTATGTAAAATACATATTCTATCGGATTAGGAGAGATTGTTATGGCATGTGTCACGTTATTAAAGTATGCAATTTGTTTCCCAAAATTAAGTAATATTTTATTAAGAAATTGTTACTACAAATTATAATATTTTATTTAATAATCGGCTCATGCGGTGTGGATGCAAGTTATTTGCTTGTTACTTGCAACCCATTATTTTACTATATTTTCAATCAATAATAACGCCTCTCACATAAAGGCGTTTATAGTGTTCATCACTATTATATCCACAATGATGTAGACAAAAACTTAGAAATTGCATATTCCGCTGAATTAATATCTAGTTGTATATTATGTGCATTTAGAGAAACATTTTTTGCTATTTATCCTTTTACCTTTTTTCCGAAAAGTTATAAAAACCACATACATTAAAACAATTTTACTGGTGAGAAAACAAATTGAACACTTTCGCCTTAACCGCAATTGTTAATATGGAATATTTACAAATTAGCACGTTGGGTTAAGATGATTTCCAATCCATCATTGAAGTTTGAATTGTTTTAATATTTACATGTTTTTACTTTTCTACACATTAGCATTTTGCATCTCTACACATTTTCTCTCACTTAAGCATAAGCAAGCATATTCCCACTCTGCTTTTTCTATTCATTTTTATTCACATATAGATTTATTGCTTTTTAAACATATTTTTACTTTGTAACTTTTTTTATGCACTTCTTCGTACTGCCATTGTGCCCTTCTCTTCATTTTTATTCACTCGTATACTTTCATATACCTCTTATCACATTTAACATTATTCGTTGATTGAATTAATTAATATATAAGAATAATTAATTAATTAGTGTATATCCGTTATTTTCTCCCTTTATTTTGAGCTGTTGAGTGGTACCACAACAAATACAGCAACCTATGTCAGTCTTAGCGAAAGCATCAGCTGTTTTGTGATGGATCGTTTTTTTGCGTCATTGTTATATTCTGTTCTGTATCGGAGCAAAAAAACACGCCTATTGTTGCACGACGAGTGATTATAAAGTCATCCTAAGCGGTGATAAATTATCGTCACAAAAATATTCGACCTTCATAGCAAAATTACGCAAATAATATGTTGCTTGCCGCGCACATTCGAAAATATTTACTCGCGCCACATCGTTTCAGTATTTTTCAGTAGCTCAGACCCTACTGAAATTTCATCGTACTTACTGAAAGAGGGGAAATTTTCATTTTTCATTAAAACGGAGTGCGGGAATGGCTTCATTGCAATTAATCGCGATTAATCGCAATTAATCGTAGTACGAGAACAGACCTAATAATAGCAACTGAAATAGACGGCAGATTACCGTTAAAATACCAATATCTACCAAAAAGTTGAAATTTGAAAAGGCAAAATAAATTTAAAAAGCTTTTAAAGGAAAATGTAGTATTTGAATATAATCTTTTCAAGTTACTCCTTCGCTTGTTCTAGAGGTCCTTCAATCAATTATGGATGAAAAATACCATAGAAATTGGTACTTGAGCCCGCAACATGATGAAGACTGCGTTGGATATTTTGTTTGTTTATTGTGTCAGTTTTGTTTATTGTTTGTGCAAGTATAATGTAAATAAACGGAATGAAAGGACAAACAAATGTTTTAATATAATAAAGATCATTTGTTAAAGGATTATTTTTCCTTTGGCAACATTACACGGTCCGATTTGACAAACATTTATATTAAGCTATTGGGATCGAAAATTAGAAGGCAGCAACTAAAAATCAATAATAAAAATAAAATCCTGATTTAACATGGGAAGTGCAGCGCAGAGAAAAGAGCTCCTTGTTGGTTAATTCAAGTGTCTTTATTTGAACACGGTTAGCTTAAAGCATAGTACTGAGTTCGATTTCACGTGAAATTTTCATACAAAATTTCACGTGAAATCTGTTTCCACGAAAATTTAACTTGAAAATAAGCAAGAGTGGTACTGTGTTCTTAGCGTGAAAAGTTGCTTTGAAGTTGCTTTCGCGTTGAAAACGTAGATGGCACTGAAACATGTCTCCAATCATTTCACGCCAATTTAGTTTGTGCAGTTCATTCTTTCGAGCTAAAAAGTGACATTTGGTGTTTCAATTTGAAAATGGAGAAGTGCAAATGTCTTTCCAATAAGAAAATCGATCGAAAAGTGAAATTCTTGACATTTTACCCGTCAAAAATGAGCAGTGTCTCTGCTTTTCTCCATTGCCAAAATTTTCGCCCGAAAGAATGACCAGATAATGGAGATATGTCAAAATTTAGCTTCACAATTAGCTCAGTACCAGCCTTAAGATTAAAATACGGCCATGTTACAATAGGTATGTTCCCGTACTACGATTAATTGCAATTAATTGCAATGAAGCGTACTAAAACGGACTAAAAAATTCTGTTTTAGTACGCTTCATTGCAATTAATTGCAATTAATCGTAGTACGGGAACAGACCTAATACATGTCACTTGTTTTGTACCAGCTCAATTACAGTTGAAAAGTACTAAACTGAATTTTAGAACATGACTATTACAATAGGTCTGTTCCCGTACTACGATTTGTAGCAAATATGCTACTGATTAACGGATAATGAAACACGAATATTAAAGTGTAACTAAGGAAACAATTTATTACTATATAAACTAAAAGATAGAACAGAAATAATGAACGCGTCCACGGCACGACCTGCTCGGTCGGCTGCTGAAGAAGAAGTTAGTTCTGCGTACTGACGATGGTTGTGCAGTGCGGGCAATTGGTATTGCCGCGCCACTGTGTCCAACCTTGTCCCTACAGCACTCCCCCCTAAGTGCTTGCACTGATTTGGCGCGGTGTATGTTGCCGTATCGATGGGGGCTGATCTGCCGTAGGGGGCCCTGTGGGCAGCTGCGATGTAAACATCACGCTGTCGCAGCAAATAGCTCGCCGTTGCGGCGATCTGTTGCTACGCCAGTTGCCGAGACGACGGCGTTGCTCCTCGTGGCAGCGAGTTGATTCGGCTGCCGAGGCGACGCTTGCCAGGATGTCCTTTTCTCGTTCGTCACAGAAGGCACCAATGTAGCGCCGAGGTGACAATGTCGGGCCTCGCGTAAACTAATTGGTGCGACATTGCATGGCAAATGGCTACCGCGGCGACAATGTCGGGCCTCTTTGTAGCAAGCTGATGCGTCGTAATTACCCTCGGGGCTGTCGTCGGGCCGGTCGTCGGGACGTCTGGGTCACCAATGTAGCAAATGCGCTACTTGTTGTCGAATTTTGCGGTATCATTCGCAATTCGATGCGTTCTAAACTGCGCTTCCACCCAAGCGAACCATAACGCTGGCCGGGACGCCCAAAAGGGTGGAAGCTTAAATGCCATGTTACTGCTAAGCGCAAGTTACGCGTCTTCGAATTTCTCGTCATTTGCCATAACTAACGTCGTGGTCACCAATTTGTAAGGCTCTCGCAGCCACAATCGTTTAATGAAAACACCACAGTTAGAATCACACAAAAACAACTAATTCTTTAGGTCTGTTCGCGTACTACGATTAATTGCAATTAATTGCAATGATGCCGTTTTTGTACTCCGTTTTACTGAATACTGAAATTTTCCCCTCTTTCAGTAAATTTCAGTAGCATCTGAGCTACTGAAAAATACTGAAAACTGTCAAACGATTTTTGGCGTAATGTTATTATGAAAGACGAATATTTTTGTGGCGATAGTTTATCGCCGCTTAGGATGACTTTGCAAACACAGTTGTTCTCCCAAAAGCCGACAACTGACACTTTTATTTGAAAATTTTCAGGAAATGCAATGAGAGCGTTTTCGTACTTTTCCTGAATTTCCCCCACCACATGATTCATAAAAATTCAGTAAAATTCAGTGACTGAAAGTACGCGAACAGACCTTTTATTACGCTTCAGCAAAACTCATGGACCAACATAAACTGACATTTCACAATACAATAAATTAATTGCGTAATTCAAAACTTACTCCGCTCCGATCGTGGCGCCTCTGGTGGTGTTATTCAGAATCCTACAATACTCCCCTCTGAGCGATGTTGTCCATAATGACGACAATCGCTGAAACCGATATCTTCGATTGATGCTCGCGCGTATGTATGATCATCTAACGCCGGAACATCGGTGCGATGAAAGTATCGAATATCGTCCGGCGTCACAAATGATACGCGTCTGCTCGTTGACGGTGAACTCCTAGGAGTTTGCCGTTGCGCATTCGTTAACTCTTCCGAATTTTCCACGAAAAAGGCAGGCTTCACACGTTCGGTAGACACGTTGACATGTTTCCCATTGACATCAAGCGTTATGACATGCGGCGAAATGCGCTTGATTATACGGTGGGGACCGGTGTATGGTCGACACAACGATCTCTTGACCGAATCCACCCTGAGGAATACATGTGTACATGTACTTAATTCCTTGAACACGAATGTTGTCCTAGCATTTCGATGTATAATTGGCTTCGGGCGAAGCTGTCTAATTCGTTGGCGGATAAT
Organism: Nemotelus nigrinus; assembly: GCA_947369275.1. Taxonomy (NCBI): domain Eukaryota; kingdom Metazoa; phylum Arthropoda; class Insecta; order Diptera; family Stratiomyidae; genus Nemotelus; species Nemotelus nigrinus. The sequence continues at coordinate 71,644,296 of OX376374.1, forward strand.
ATCAAGGAATTCTATGGGGTCGCTAACTGTCCCATCGTCGCTAAACCACTCGCCTGGCAGCCGCATCGTCGAACCAAACACCATCTCAGCTGGCGACGCACCAATATCCTCCTTGAAACTATTACGCAAGCCTAATAACACAGTAGGCAACGCGTCAACCCAATCACAATTGGTCTGTTGACACATTAACGCGGCTTTCAACGATCGATGCCAGCGCTCCAACGCTCCATTAGATACCGGGTGGTAGAGAGAAGACCTAGTTCGCGCACACCCTAATCATTTCACCAGCGCTCGGAACAACGACGATTCGAACTGCGTGCCCTGGTCAGATGTGACGACCGCAGGCGCTCCATATCTTGACACCCAGTTTGCGTAGAACGCCTTGGCGACAGTATCCGCCGATTGATCGGGAATGGGCACTGCTTCCGGCCACCTCGAAAAACGATCAATCATCGTGAGGCAGTACCGATGTCCCTACTGATTAGTTGCAATTAATTGCAATGAAGCGTACTAAAACGGAGTACAAAAAACGGCTTCATTGCAATTAATCGCAATTAATTGTAGTACGGGAACAGACCTATTGACTCGAAATTTAAAAGTGTATCAACGTAAAAAATACTTATACTAGATTTCAACACTCCTCCTCGTTGATACAGCTATAAGATGTTCAATATCCTCTGCAACATAGTGTGCTTTGATACACGCAATGGTTTTGTGAATATATCAGCGATCATCTCATCAGCTGGACAATATTCGCACCTCACGATTCCTTTGTCAACGTAGTCCTTGACAAAATGAAATTTCACACCGATATGTTTCGTTCTGTTCGAAAACTTCTCATCTTTGATAATCTTTAAACAACTCTGATTATCCTCATTGATTGTTATTGGTGAATCAATCTCTTGATGCATATCGTTCAGTAACCGTTTCAACCATACAGCCTCCTGACATGCATCCGATAACGCGATAAATTCCGCTTCTGTTGATGACAACGATACACAGCTTTGTTTGCGGCATGACCAATCAATCAAACCTCCATTGTAGAAAAATGCATATCCACTATTTGATTTTCGCGATGAACGATTCTCGGCCCAATTTGCATCCGCATATCCAACTAGCTTACATTCGTCATCACTCGCACTGCCCAACTTCAGTTTCATACTTGATGTTGCTTTTAAGTACCTCACGACACGCTTCAACTGATTCCAATCGCTCTGAGTTGGATCAGAAACCTTTTGTGCCAATATCCCAATGCTTGAAGTGATGTCTGGTCTAGTATTCACCGAAACGAACAACAGAGAACCGATTAGTTTCTGGTACTCGTTGTTGTTAATCATCTTGGTTGACGTATCCGGTGACGAATAGTATCCGACTTCCATTGGAGAATTTGCACCCTTTGCATCGCGTAAGCCAAACCTCACTGCAACTTGCTCGATATACTTTGATTGACATAGCTCGAAAATACCATCTTTGTCACGACTAACTTTGATGCCGAGGTAATAGTTAATTTCTCCGAGATCTTTAATTTCAAAATTCCTTGCCAATGTTTCCTTGACCAACTTCAGCTGCTTTTCAGACTTCCAAGCAACTATGATATCATCGACGTAGATTAAAACGTAACACCAATTTTCATCAATGTGCTTTGAATATAAACATTGATCAGCTTCACTTCGTGTAAAACCTGCTCTGGCCAATACTTGATTAATCACCTCGTTCCATGCTCGTGCAGCTTGTTTTAATCCGTATAAACTTTTCTTCAACAAACATACTCTATTTTCCATTCCTTCGATGAAACCTGGTGGTTGTTTCATATAAATCGTTTCGCTGAGACTTCCGTTCAAAAACGCTGTCTTCGTGAGTTATGTTCAATTCATCCTCTGATGCCACACACAACAATGCCCGAAATGTGGATTGGCGAACCACCGGCGCAAGTATTTCGTTGTAGTCAGTTCCAAACTTCTGTGAAAAGCCTTGTGCCACAATTCTTGCTTTGTATCGATGCACGCTTCTATCAGCGTTTGCCTTGATTTTGAACATCCATTTGCATCCAATCGCTATTCTGTCTTTTGCTAAGCTCGTCAGTTCCCAAGTGTAATTTTCCTTGAGTGAATTCATTTCTTCCTTCATAGCTTTAATCCACTTTTCTTTCTCTTGGCAAGAAATTGCCTCTTCATAATTTTTCGGTTCCATTATGTCATGTTTCATCATACTCATTTCGTCAATTAATTTTCGTGGTGGAATCCCTTTTCCGATTCTTTATGAACGTCTTAGTTGAGGTATTTCATATGTTTGGTTTCAGGTGCGTAATCGAACATCTCTACAGCATCTTCGTGTGCTTCAACAACCTCAGCATTCGGTTCATCTCGGGTATGTATCTCCTCCTGAATCGTTATTCCATCCTTTCTTTTAGCTACTGAATTTAAGTTGACCTCGATCCCTTTTGTTGTTCTTTTATTCATTTGACATAAATCACTTGCAATAGTTTGTTTATCATGCCAGCTGTCAACAAATTTTACATCACGACTGATAACCAATCTTTTCGTGTCCGGATTATAACATCGATATGCCTTCGATTTGTCGTCGTATCCCACGAAAATCATTTCAATCGCTCTTTGGTCGAGTTTCTTCAGTTTCTCTTCAGGAATATGGACAAAACACTTACATCCAAATATCTTTAAATGTTTTACTGACATCTTAGCTCGAAACCATAGTTCGTAAGGGATTGCGCCAGTTGCTCTTGTTACAGTTCGATTTAATATGTAAATCGCCGTACTCACTGCTTCGCCCCAAAATGCATTAGATAAATTTGATTCAGTGAGCAAGCATCGTGCCATTTTGACAATTGTTCTATTTTTTCGTTCAGACACACCGTTTTGTTGTGGTGAGTACGGTGCCGTCAATTGCATTTGTATTCCTTCTCGTTTGAAGAATTCCGCCAGACGTTTACCCGTATACTCGCCGCCACGATTAGACCGAATAATCTTTGGCTTTTTGCCAAATCTAGTTTTCGTCATCTCTACAAAGCCCTTAATTACATCTTCTACTTCATTTTTATGGGCAATCAATTCCGATATTGTAAAACGAGAGTAATCGTCAGTTAAAGTTACAATATATATTTTTCCGCCGAACGATGCCGTTTGCATTGGTCCGCATACATCTGTATGGACCAAATCTAATGGTGCCTTCGATACAGTCTCCGATTTCTTCGAAAATGGACTACGTGCTAATTTTGCCTTACAACACGTTTCGCAGAACTCCTTTAGTCCATTAACCAGACCTTTTTGCTTCATTTTCCGTATTGCAACTTGATCTCGATGCCCCATTTTCTGATGCCATGTATGAATACAGTTGTCATTATGGCCGCCAATGATTACATTCACCGTGTCAGTTTCGCGCACAACATACAAACCAGAATCTCGATATGCAATTCCAATTTGTTTGTCCTTCAGTGACAACACACACTGTTTTTGCTCGAACTCAGTGTGCATTCCATTGTCGATAAGTTTGCCAACTGCCAAAACATTTCCACTTATTGTCGGGCAATACAAACAGCGAGTCGGCACGTGACGAACAATAAACAGTTCTTCACAGTTTTGGATGAATCATACGACGGGGATATCGAACTTGACAACAGAGACATTAGGTCTGTTCCCGTACTACGATTAATTGCAATTAATTGCAATGAAGCGTACTAAAACGGACTAAAAAACTCTGTTTTAGTACGCTTCATTGCAATTAATTGCAATTAATCGTAGTACGGGAACAGACCTATTGAAATCGTCAAAGGCATCGGAAGTGAAAAGTTAAAACTCACAAATGCATACGGATCAACGAATGACGTTTTATCGCTGTTATTTGTTTCGACTGGTCGACAGTCCAGTTATGAATAGATGATCCCGGTTCCGAACTGCATTACGCGTGTCGGCATCTTTTGACGAATTATTAATCTTTTCTGTCTTCCATTTCTTATAATCAACACAATTCTTACGTATGTGATTTGGCTTCTTGCAGAAAAAACATATGATTTCCTTCTTCGTTTTGTTTTTCTGGATGATTTTCATAAGCTTATTTTCTGTTTTAGTCGAACTGCTCGTACGAACACGTCGTTCATATTCTGATGTCACCTTTTGTTGAATGAAAGCAAACGTAAACTCTTCCACGTTTCGCGCCTCAAGTGCCGTCACCAATACATCGTATTCTCTCGATAGGCTACTCAGCAACACGGATACTTTCCATCGTTCTGTTATCTGGTCCTCGCTAATTGCATTCAACTTTGTGAATAAATCCAATAAATGTTGAATGTGCTCCGAAACATTGCCATTTTCCGCCATCTTTGTTGAACAAATCACTCGCATTAAGTGAATTTCATTACTCAGTGTCGCATTTTCATGGTAGTTTTTCAGTTTGTTCCATGCACCAACCGCTGAACTTTGATCTCGAATATGCGATATCTGATCATCTTCAATCGAAAGGCCAATAATTGAAAAAGCTTCCTCGTCCATACGCAAACATTCACTTTTCGAATTTTCGTAAGTTGCTATGACTGCTGCCACTGCATCTGACACCGGTACAGCCGGTACTGAAGTTGAAATAGCCTTCCATAGGTTCTCCTTTTTCAGCAACAATTACATTTTAAATTTCCAGTTCATATAATTGCTATTGTTCAATTTCGCGAACTTTTCCTTGCAGTCAGCCATACTGAACACTTAACTTGCACTTCAATTATCGAGAACTATTTTATTTGTGCAACGTGGCCTGGGCCCATAACCTGTTGGTTAATTCAAGTGTCTTTATTTGAACACGGTTAGCTTAAAGGTAGAACTATAATGCAATTAAGTGAGCTTTAAGTAGCTTAAGTGACAGTACGGTTGCATAGAAATCAAGCGGCATACCCATAATGTACTTATCTGCCGTTTCGTTAAGTTTCGTTCAATTCGGGCCACTTAAGTGGCCTACGACTGGGACCGTACATCAATTAAGTAAATTTGACAAGAGGTTTGCGTATCGACTACAACCAATAGAAGGCACGTAAAATATTTGAATATGTTTTCGTGGATCGTTTGGTATTTTCGCAGGAGGTAGAAGTGATGATCGTTCGTATGCGGTATTGTAGACGCAATAATAGGTATGTGAAATATTTGAATATTTTAGGTCTGTTCGCGTACTTTCAGTCACTGAATTTTACTGAATTTTCCTGAATCATGTGGTGGGGGACATTCATGAAAAGTACGAAAACGCTCTCATTGCATATCCTGAAAATTGACAAACAAAAGTGTCAGTTGTCGGTATTCGGGAGAACAATAGTGATTATAAAGTCATCCTAAGCGGTGATAAATTATCGCCACCAAAATATTAGTCCTTCATAATAACATTACGCCAAAAACCATTTGACGGTTTTCAGTATTTTTCAGTAGCTCAGACCCTACTGAAATTTACTGAAAGAGGGGAATTTTTCAGTTTTCAGTAAAACGCAGTACAAAAACGGCTTCATTGCAATTAATTGCAATTAATCGTAGTACGCGAACAGACCTTTTATTGTTAAACGGCTCATTGACAGTTTACAATATAGGAAGTAGTAATTAGATGTCTCGAATATGATTCTGCGTGACATTGTAAAAAGAATAACAGGTATCTTCAATATTTTTTCGTCGATCACTTAAATGCTTTTTTTACAGGAGGTAGGAATAATGAGTTTCAAACATAATTTCAAAGAGAAAACGCGTTAAACAACATACGAAATAATAAATTATATAGTAGTTTATTTACTTGTATCTTTAAATTACTTACTTTTAAAAATACAAGTACATAAACTACTTATAATGCCGTCTCACAGCTTTTTTCATTCAAAGAATAACCACACACCATGCTTCAGCTGTCCACTATTGAATATTAAACTTCAGCAGTAAAGACCTGGTTGATTAAATATATTCCGGTCGCATACCAATATTGCTCAAAAAACATTTCTTTCGTACACTTATTTGAATATAAGCACAAATGAAGAGCCTGCACCAAGCCCATCTTTATAGATCTAATAATCTACAGCAAAGTGCTGAGGTTCAGCTCAGCTACAAATTTCTACGATTTCTTGCAACAGAGCTAGCAGGCTATGAAGACAACTATATTTCAATTGCAGCAAAAATCTATTCAAATATATTGCGTAAACGCTCACATCAGTTCATCTCATATGCCTCCAAATTCAAATTCATATTCGCCACTCTGACGGCAGCTTCATGAACCTTCACTTAATTCTATTATGGGCAAATTAACCGATCGACTTCAATTGAGTGAATTTTCGTTGAGTTTCAGCGCTCACTTAAGTTCACTTAATTGCATTATAGTTCTACCTTAAGACTACAATACATGTCACTTGTTTTGTACTAGCTCAATTACAGTTGAAAAGTACTAAACTCAACTTTAGAACATGACTATTACAATAGGTCTGTTCCCGTACTACGATTAATTGCAATTAATTGCAATGAAGCGTACTAAAACAGAGTTTTTTAGTCCGTTTTAGTACGCTTCATTGCAATTAATTGCAATTAATCGTAGTACGGGAACAGACCTAATGACTCGAAATTCAAAAGTGTATCAACGTAAAAAATACTTATACTAGATTTCAACACTCCTTTACATCATCAGTATTGATATAGGTTTTTAAAGATTAAAACCTTATTTGCGAAAACACAAACGAGCAGCTCAGCAGATTTATTCAAATGTACTTGAATTTACTGAAAATGTGATGGGACGTGTCATGAATAAATAATATATAGTAATAGTATAAAATAATATATAAAAGAAATAGATAATAACAGTATAGAATAATATAAGATTAAAATATATCACAGTAATATTGAATTTTATTCTTGACCCCAAGGAAAAAATGGAAAATTGAAATCGAATACGCCTTTGGTTTGTCCACTTGCCGTCAGACGTGGGGGCTATTGGTGGAAAGTGAGACCGTCAATGTCGACTCCATTTTATACTTTCTCAGTGGTAAAAATCAGTGAGGTAGTAGAAATGGAGTGGACATGCCTGTAGCAAATGTGCTACTGTTTAACGGATAATGAAACACGAGTATAATGAGAAACTAAGGAAACAATTTATTACCATATAAACTAAAAGATAGAATAGAAATAACGCGTTCGCGGCACGACCTGCTCGGTCGGCTGATGAAGATGAATTTAAGTTCTGCGTACTGACGATGGTTGTGCAGTGCGGGCAATTGGTAATGCTGCGCCAGTGTGTCCAACCTTGTCCCAATGCCTCCTAGAAGTACGGGCCGTAGTGCAGAATGATGACGTCAGAGCAGTAGGCCAACATGTCGCGAAAAACACACATAGTCTTATGCAATGCCTCCTAGAAGTACGGGCCGTCAGGCTACGTAATCGTTTTAGCAATGACGTCAATTTGGGCAGGCAATTTGGAATTTCCATCTGGCAGTGCCGTTATACACGGAGATTTCACGTGCGGACTTTTAGCTATAAATTAAATAAAAAGTTAGTTTGTTGTGCGTGGACGCGTTATAATAATAATATTTAGTCATAACTTGCGTTTTGTGTCAATCAAGTGTATCGAAAGTGAACCGACACAAAACGTCACATAACCTAACACCAACCGATAAACATTTCGTAGCGGATTTTTCCAACTATACCGCACGCACCGTATTAATTTGTGTTTTAGCTGTTCACTAGCACTGTTCCGCATATCTCACTGTATTTTCAGTTTATTCACTTTAACATAACCCGCACAATTTACGACTTCCCGCCGACGTCCCATAAGACTACGTGTATTTTTCGCGACACTTTGACGGTCTAGTGTGACGTCATTATTCTGCATTACGGCCCGTACTTCTAGGAGGCATTGTCTTATGGGACGTCCGCGGGAAAATGTTAATTGTACGGGTTGTGTTAAAGTGAGTAAAGTGAAAACAAAGTGAGATCGGGGGAACAGTGCTAGTGAACAGCTAAAATACAAATTAGTGCGGTGCGCGCGGTATAATTAGAAAAATTCGCCACGAAATGTTTATCAGATGTTCTTAGGTTATGTGGTGTTTTGTGTCGATTCACTTTCGATACAATTTATTGACACAAAATGCAAGTTATAACTAAATATTAACACTACAACGCATCCACGCACAAAAAACTAATGTTTTATTCATATTTTAGCTAAAAAACCGCAAGTGAAATCTCGGTGTGTGTCGGCACTGCCTCGTGGAAATGTCAAATTTCCTACTGCCATGACGTCACAGCGAGAACGATTACGTAGCCTGACGGCCCGTACTTCTAGAAGGTATTGCTTGTCCCTACATGCCCATAAGATTTACATTGAAGGGGATGGTAGTAATTTTTTGTCTGCTCATTGTCAAATCGGGTCAAATCCAAGTAGTTCCCCTCAATTTGACAATGAGAGCGAAATGGCGTAGAGGCAGCTTTAACATTCTTTTTGCGCGAGAGGATTGAAGGGGCTAATGATGGAAAGTTATACTGTCTGTGTCCAGGGGCTGGTAAAAATATACAAATCAACTTGTAGGTTGTGAATTAATATATTAATGTGCACTGAATGTTTATGTTTCCTAATTATTCTGTGAAATTTACCTAATTTCTGTTAAATTTTATTTCTTTGATCATTTCACATGTGCTAAGAAGTTTCCTTTTATTAGATTTGGATTAGAATTAGATTTAGGTTTAGATTAGGACTAGATTTAATTTTCGGGTAAACTGGACTTGATGCCCCACACCCGGGAAATCCCGCCACCAGAGGGCGAAAAGGTGGTAGAAAGGTTGAAAAAATGAAGAAAAACAGACAAAATTATACAAAAAAATAAAAAAGACGATAAAACAATTAAGAAAATGTAATATGGTAATTAGAACACGAAATTTAGGTTTGACAATTTAATTTATTGCGACTTTCAATCTACACAGTGATCTATCTATCTCGTTGTCTAAAGAAAGACTGACTGTCACCATCCACATCGATCCACACACACAATGGCGTAGCCCACTTCACTGTGGACTTGACTCGTGTGGTACTCGCTCTGGATAATGGTACAGTCACAATGGCGTTCGCAGTGGTGTTTGTAGTGGAGGCAGATTCTGTACTACAACTCGTCCAACCTGACGACTGATCGTCCTCGATCAGGGAAGCTTTAGGATTAAAGACCGCAGCTAAAGGATTTAGCATACTCTCCTCGTTTTCTGCTTCGAGATACTCCGGATCCCAGTCCTCTTCCTCGAGCCATTCCTCCTCCTGGTATTCTTCCTCATCCTGGTATTCGTCAGTGTCTGGTGCTATTGGGAGATTATGATTTACTAGGGAATTAGTTTGCCATCTCCTCAACCTGCCCGCTTCAACTATACCATCATAAGGTAACTGTGATTGCTGACAATCTTCAATGTCTCTTACCACATACCTATCATTCTCAAGGACCTTGTGTATCATAAACGGACCACGGAACCTCGGGATTAGTTTTTTATTAGTTCCTACTGTCGTATCAACGTTTCTAAGGACTACGAAATCACCAACTTTGTATATTTTAGCAGGCCTACTGTGCTTCAAGAAGTACTCCAGGTTATATTGTTGAGACTTAGCTTGATTTTCTGCAGCGATGCTTCGTGTCTGATGCAAGGGTCTATCATCAAGGCCTACTTTGTCCTCCAGGTACTCATCTAGCTCACTAACTATACTACCTCTCTGGGACACTCCGAACAGCAGTTGACTTGGCGTAAATCCAGTAGCAGTACTTACAGAATTATTTATAGCGAATTCGACTTCAACTAGTTTAGAAACCCAATCTGCATGGTTGATGCCTTCGGTTAACTTTCCCAACATACCTTTCAGGGTTCTATTAACTCGCTCTACTTGTCCGTTAGCTTGCGGTGAGGCAGTAGCCACCTTAATGTGTTCGATATTATGACTCTGCATAAAGGCAGCAAATTCCAAAGAAGTAAAGCAGGTACCTCGATCTGAGATAATTCGTCTAGGTCTGCTATAGTAAATGAAATATTTTTCTAAGGCCGCAGTGACTTCCCGTGAACTAGTGCTATTGGTAGGATACAGTCTGACGTACTTCGTAAAAGCATCCACAACCACCAATATATGCTTTCTCTTAGATTGAAGTGACGGTAATGGGCCAAAGTGGTCAAGGTGTACAGTATCAAAGGGCAGCGGTTTCTTTGGGATACTATGCAAATTGCGTTCAGAAGTGCTGGCAGCAGGCGAATACATAATGCATGGAATGCAATTACGAATAAATTCTTCAATTTTCTGTCGACCTCCGGGAAACCAATAATTGTGTTTGATCCTTTGCCACGTCTTTTCAACTCCTTGATGACAAATCAACTCGTGGGACTGCCTGATAACATGGGGCTCCATTGCCGATGGGACATACAACAAAGGTTTTTTTCCTGTTTCTTTTCGAAAAACCATTCCATCTATTAGTTCATAGTTATCTATAGAAGTGGTCTGAAGTTTAGTCTTAAGGGTTTTGACAGCGACGTCTTGAGCTTGGGCTATTTGCAACCTGTAGTCCACATCTTCATCTGTGACAATGGCGATAATAGGAGCCCGACTGAGTGCATCTACGTGTGGCATACAGGTACCTTTACGGTGTTGGATTGTGTAGTCGTAATTTTCCAACTCTAACGCCCAACGTGCGATTCTCGGGTTCACTTGCTTTCTCATCAGTGTCTGAGTGAGAGAATTGCAATCAGTGATTATTCGAAATTTAATTCCCTCTAAATATACTCTGAAACGACGTAAGGCGTAGATAATAGCAAGAGTTTCCAGTTCAAAACTGTGATAACGAGATTCTGGTCCTGTCGCTGTTCTCGAGTAATATGCGACTGGATGGAAACGTTTGTCTACCTGTTTTTGCATCAGTATGGCCCCAAATCCAATAGAACTAGCATCAGTATGTAACTCGGTCTCATACAGCGGGTTATATATAGCTAGTATTGGGGATTCAACCAGAAGTTCCTGCAATTTCCGGAAAGCAGCACAGCAGACTTCTGAAAATTCGAATCGGGCATCCTTACGTAACAAATTCTGAAGGGGCTTCGCTATTCGTGAAAAGTTTGGCACAAAACGTCTAAAGTAAGAGAACAACCCTAAGGCGGATTGAACTTCCCGCGTGTTAGTGGGCATACTCAACTTTTTAATAGCGTTTACATGAGCGTTACTAGGAGCAATTCCTCTGGCAGTTATTCGATACCCCAAGAAATCTACTTCTGTATGACCGATTTGACATTTGGCAATATTCAATTCCAGGTTACGATATCGAATCCTCTCAAGGACTTTGGTCAGCAATAGTAAGTGTTCTTCAAACGTCTTAGTGGCCAACATAATGTCATCCATATAGATGACGATTTCTTTGTTTCCTATTAAGTCTGCGAATACTTCATTAATGAACCGCTGAAAGACAGCAGGGGCGTTCTTTAACCCAAACGGCATTCTTACATACTCGTATTGACCGATGGGCGTTACGAATGAAGTATACTTTCGGGAAGTCTCAGCAACATGTACCTGGTGGAACCCGCTTTTTAGATCGAGGACTGAGAAAAATTGTTTTCCCTCCAAATACTCCAAGCAATCTTCTATCAGCGGCAATGGGTAATTGTCCCTTTTAGTGAGTTTATTTAAGCCTCTGTAATCAATACACATACGCGTCTGCCCATTTTTCTTCTTCACCAGTACGACAGCGGAGGCATAAGGAGAACTGCTTGGTCGGATGACGCCTTCAAGCAATAGTTCATCTGTAATCCTCTTAACTTCATCCTTTTCCCGCACCGATAATCTTCTCGGTGGACAGTGGAACGGAACATCTGAATTCAAGTGAATATGCATTACATAGTCCAACGGTTTTATTTCTACTTCCTGACGACAAACGTATTTCTGCTCAATAATGGACAAAAATTTATTCATTTCGCTTTGAGAAAGGTCCTTATTAATTTCGGGTAGACTTATAAGCTTATCAATTTCAATACTAAAAATGTCTGGTAGACTTTCATCTGAAACGGTTGAGGCAGGCTGAGGTGGCAACGCTTTATCAATTTTTCCCTTACGTACTAAATCAAATCTTTCCAATATATTCAAAACACCCGTCTGAGCACAAATGGAAACACCCGATTTTAATTCGACATACGATTTTATTTCTTCTAACTTTGGTTTGGCATACGAAATTTTTTTCTTTATAAGGTGTATTTTATTTGAATCCAGAAAATCTCGGCCTAAGATTAAGTTATACACAGTACTGCAATTATTTATTACGTGTAATTTCATGATGGTAGCTTTTTTTCGATAACCTATGGTTGTTACAACTGTTCCACGTACTTCGATTGAACTTCCTCCTAATCCTCGGAATGACGGCTTCTCTTCGGCTAACAATATGTTCTTCGGTACTAACGCTCGATTTATAAAACTAACGGGACTGCCGGTGTCGAATAATGAAAGACATGTGATAAGTTGTCGGGTTTCCCCGTGCTCAGACGCATTATTAAATGTGACACTTACCAAATTTGAGACGTCTAATCGGCTATTTTCATATTCGGCCTCGGGCATCGCACACATTGACTCATTTGGCGTAGATGATAGTTGTGATTTCGTGGCTGCGGGATTCAACTGCAATAGTTTTTTGGGATTCGGACATCGGTGCCGATCGTGTCCAACCTCCCAACAACGGAAACAACTTCCTGCAGGGCGCTTTCCATATGGGCATTTCGATTGATAGTGGCCCATTAAGGAACAATTAAAACATCGGACCTCTGTATCATCATTTGCAGTTTGTTTTGAAGTAAGCGTGGACACAGATTGTTGATTTGCTGACATCGAACGAGCATTATGCATAATTCCACGATTAGCATTCGGAAGTGGTCCACTCCTAGAAGCAAATGAACGGGTCAAGTCCCATTGGGACCGAACAGCATTTAAATTCGGTCGAACAAACGAAGACCGCTGTTTTATTAGATTCCCATATCTATGGGCTCGTCGTTTGAGATCCTCCAACGTAGTACTTCCTAGCAAGGGTGTCGAGTTGAAACCGCTACTCTGCAGTGTTTCAGTAATAATGTCAATGATCTCCTCCTCACTGACACTACAGGTTTTGGCGGCATTTTGCATCTTTAGGATGAAACGATGCAGCGGTTCAGCTGCTTGATTCCATCTCATACTTCTGAGTTGGCGGTATATCTCTTCGATCGAGGCAACTATCTCAAACTCCCGAATTAATCCGCTTTTGAGATCGTCGTACGTCCTAGCATGATTTAACCTCGCATATTCCTGGGCTGAACCGGTCAGCGACTTCCTCAGATAGATCAACTTTTTATAGTCCTCTAGTTCAATCAGCTGCAGCGTCTCTTCAAAGTCCGCGAAAAAGAACCGAACGGGCTGCTGGGCGCTCTCTCCCGAGAACACTGGTAACGCCGGTTGTATGTCGAGATACTCGATTCTTGGCGCAACAGCATACCTCTTGGCCTCTTCTTTTACTTCAGAAACATCAGTTAGGTGAGCTTCACCCTTGTTCTTGCGAATAGCACCTGTATTCTTTGGTACGATCGCTTCATCGACTTTAGGAGTGAAATTTTCCTCCTTGGTTTCAGCGGCGGTGACCGAAACAGTAGCAGCGGCGACTGGGACAGCAGCAGTAGTGAGTGGGGCAGCAGCAGCAGTAGATGAAGTGGCAGCAGATAAAGCAACAGCAGTAGCAGGCGGGGCAGCAGACAAAGCAACAGCAGTAGCAGGCGGGGCAGCAGACAAAGCAACAGCAGTAGCAGGCGGGGCAGCAGTGACAGCAGGATCATTGACAGCATCGGTGACATTCGAATCAGCAACGGCAGCAGTGGCGGTGGCGGCAGCAGTGACAGCATCAATAGCGGCAGCAGTGACAGCATTAATAGCGGCAGCATCAACAGCGACAGCAGTGGTGGCAACATTGGCATTCATCATTACCGCATTAATGGCGGCTTCAATGGCGGCACTTATGACAGCAGCATCAACGACTCGAGCGGTGTTAACTGCATTCCCGACGTTGTTGACGAGCGGGGCATCCGGGGTGACAGCGGTGTTGGTTTTCCTAGAAGCACTTATATCGGTTTCCTCATTATTGGCATCGGTTTTAACAGCGTCCCTGGCAGCCATCTTGGCCTTCTGCCAGACATCATTTTCGTCCTCTATTTCGAGAACCTTTCGTTGTAGTACGGCAAGTTCATGCCTTTTACTTAAAAGACGCGTACGGCGTTCTATTTCCGCGTCCTCCTCCTCCAATCTTTTCAATTCTTGGACCGAACCTTCATCCATCCACTTTCGGTCGTCCAGCTCAGAGTATGGCGACGAGCACTCTTTTCCTGAGAGCGGCGTCTCGCATTCTCGGACCTCGTGCATGGACGCGGCCTCTTCTATTCCTTCTTCATTTGTGGCTAATGCCACAATTTTCCTGCTCGTTTTCCTTGTAGACATTTTCTAGTCCAAACCCCACACCTGAGTTGTAATATGGTAATTAGAACACGAAATTTAGGTTTGACAATTTAATTTATTGCGACTTTCAATCTACACAGTGATCTATCTATCTCGTTGTCTAAAGAAAGACTGACTGTCACCATCCACATCGATCCACACACACAATGGCGTAGCCCACTTCACTGTGGACTTGACTCGTGTGGTACTCGCTCTGGATAATGGTACAGTCACAATGGCGTTCGCAGTGGTGTTTGTAGTGGAGGCAGATTCTGTACTACAAAAAAGAAAAAAAAGAAAGAAAAGAAGCCCCAAAAGCAAACGCACAACCACAAAAACACAAACATATAAGCCCGACATCTATCGGCGAGATTCATGCAACAGCTGTGTGGGGCATCAAGTCCAGTTTTACCTAATTTTCTTTATTTTGTAGTACAGAATCTGCCTCCACTACAAACACCACTGCGAACGCCATTGTGACTGTACCATTATCCAGAGCGAGTACCACACGAGTCAAGTCCACAGTGAAGTGGGCTACGCCATTGTGTGTGTGGATCGATGTGGATGGTGACAGTCAGTCTTTCTTTAGACAACGAGATAGATAGATCACTGTGTAGATTGAAAGTCGCAATAAATTAAATTGTCAAACCTAAATTTCGTGTTCTAATTACCATATTACAACTCAGGTGTGGGGTTTGGACTAGAAAATGTCTACAAGGAAAACGAGCAGGAAAATTGTGGCATTAGCCACAAATGAAGAAGGAATAGAAGAGGCCGCGTCCATGCACGAGGTCCGAGAATGCGAGACGCCGCTCTCAGGAAAAGAGTGCTCGTCGCCATACTCTGAGCTGGACGACCGAAAGTGGATGGATGAAGGTTCGGTCCAAGAATTGAAAAGATTGGAGGAGGAGGACGCGGAAATAGAACGCCGTACGCGTCTTTTAAGTAAGAGGCATGAACTTGCCGTACTACAACGAAAGGTTCTCGAAATAGAGGACGAAAATGATGTCTGGCAGAAGGCCAAGATGGCTGCCAGGGACGCTGTTAAAACCGATGCCAATAATGAGGAAACCGATATAAGTGCTTCTAGGAAAACCAACACCGCTGTCACCCCGGATGCCCCGCTCGTCAACAACGTCGGGAATGCAGTTAACACCGCTCGAGTCGTTGATGCTGCTGTCATAAGTGCCGCCATTGAAGCCGCCATTAATGCGGTAATGATGAATGCCAATGTTGCCACCACTGCTGTCGCTGTTGATGCTGCCGCTATTAATGCTGTCACTGCTGCCGCTATTGATGCTGTCACTGCTGCCGCCACCGCCACTGCTGCCGTTGCTGATTCGAATGTCACCGATGCTGTCAATGATCCTGCTGTCACTGCTGCCCCGCCTGCTACTGCTGTTGCTTTGTCTGCTGCCCCGCCTGCTACTGCTGTTGCTTTGTCTGCTGCCCCGCCTGCTACTGCTGTTGCTTTATCTGCTGCCACTTCATCTACTGCTGCTGCTGCCCCACTCACTACTGCTGCTGTCCCAGTCGCCGCTGCTACTGTTTCGGTCACCGCCGCTGAAACCAAGGAGGAAAATTTCACTCCTAAAGTCGATGAAGCGATCGTACCAAAGAATACAGGTGCTATTCGCAAGAACAAGGGTGAAGCTCACCTAACTGATGTTTCTGAAGTAAAAGAAGAGGCCAAGAGGTATGCTGTTGCGCCAAGAATCGAGTATCTCGACATACAACCGGCGTTACCAGTGTTCTCGGGAGAGAGCGCCCAGCAGCCCGTTCGGTTCTTTTTCGCAGACTTTGAAGAGACGCTGCAGCTGATTGAACTAGAGGACTATAAAAAGTTGATCTATCTGAGGAAGTCGCTGACCGGTTCAGCCCAGGAATATGCGAGGTTAAATCATGCTAGGACGTACGACGATCTCAAAAGCGGATTAATTCGGGAGTTTGAGATAGTTGCCTCGATCGAAGAGATATACCGCCAACTCAGAAGTATGAGATGGAATCAAGCAGCTGAACCGCTGCATCGTTTCATCCTAAAGATGCAAAATGCCGCCAAAACCTGTAGTGTCAGTGAGGAGGAGATCATTGACATTATTACTGAAACACTGCAGAGTAGCGGTTTCAACTCGACACCCTTGCTAGGAAGTACTACGTTGGAGGATCTCAAACGACGAGCCCATAGATATGGGAATCTAATAAAACAGCGGTCTTCGTTTGTTCGACCGAATTTAAATGCTGTTCGGTCCCAATGGGACTTGACCCGTTCATTTGCTTCTAGGAGTGGACCACTGCCGAATGCTAATCGTGGAATTATGCATAATGCTCGTTCGATGTCAGCAAATCAACAATCTGTGTCCACGCTTACTTCAAAACAAACTGCAAATGATGATACAGAGGTCCGATGTTTTAATTGTTCCTTAATGGGCCACTATCAATCGAAATGCCCATATGGAAAGCGCCCTGCAGGAAGTTGTTTCCGTTGTTGGGAGGTTGGACACGATCGGCACCGATGTCCGAATCCCAAAAAACTATTGCAGTTGAATCCCGCAGCCACGAAATCACAACTATCATCTACGCCAAATGAGTCAATGTGTGCGATACCCGAGGCCGAATATGAAAATAGCCGATTAGACGTCTCAAATTTGGTAAGTGTCACATTTAATAATGCGTCTGAGCACGGGGAAACCCGACAACTTATCACATGTCTTTCATTATTCGACACCGGCAGTCCCGTTAGTTTTATAAATCGAGCGTTAGTACCGAAGAACATATTGTTAGCCGAAGAGAAGCCGTCATTCCGAGGATTAGGAGGAAGTTCAATCGAAGTACGTGGAACAGTTGTAACAACCATAGGTTATCGAAAAAAAGCTACCATCATGAAATTACACGTAATAAATAATTGCAGTACTGTGTATAACTTAATCTTAGGCCGAGATTTTCTGGATTCAAATAAAATACACCTTATAAAGAAAAAAATTTCGTATGCCAAACCAAAGTTAGAAGAAATAAAATCGTATGTCGAATTAAAATCGGGTGTTTCCATTTGTGCTCAGACGGGTGTTTTGAATATATTGGAAAGATTTGATTTAGTACGTAAGGGAAAAATTGATAAAGCGTTGCCACCTCAGCCTGCCTCAACCGTTTCAGATGAAAGTCTACCAGACATTTTTAGTATTGAAATTGATAAGCTTATAAGTCTACCCGAAATTAATAAGGACCTTTCTCAAAGCGAAATGAATAAATTTTTGTCCATTATTGAGCAGAAATACGTTTGTCGTCAGGAAGTAGAAATAAAACCGTTGGACTATGTAATGCATATTCACTTGAATTCAGATGTTCCGTTCCACTGTCCACCGAGAAGATTATCGGTGCGGGAAAAGGATGAAGTTAAGAGGATTACAGATGAACTATTGCTTGAAGGCGTCATCCGACCAAGCAGTTCTCCTTATGCCTCCGCTGTCGTACTGGTGAAGAAGAAAAATGGGCAGACGCGTATGTGTATTGATTACAGAGGCTTAAATAAACTCACTACAAGGGACAATTACCCATTGCCGCTGATAGAAGATTGCTTGGAGTATTTGGAGGGAAAACAATTTTTCTCAGTCCTCGATCTAAAAAGCGGGTTCCACCAGGTACATGTTGCTGAGACTTCCCGAAAGTATACTTCATTCGTAACGCCCATCGGTCAATACGAGTATGTAAGAATGCCGTTTGGGTTAAAGAACGCCCCTGCTGTCTTTCAGCGGTTCATTAATGAAGTATTCGCAGACTTAATAGGAAACAAAGAAATCGTCATCTATATGGATGACATTATGTTGGCCACTAAGACGTTTGAAGAACACTTACTATTGCTGACCAAAGTCCTTGAGAGGATTCGATATCGTAACCTGGAATTGAATATTGCCAAATGTCAAATCGGTCATACAGAAGTAGATTTCTTGGGGTATCGAATAACTGCCAGAGGAATTGCTCCTAGTAACGCTCATGTAAACGCTATTAAAAAGTTGAGTATGCCCACTAACACGCGGGAAGTTCAATCCGCCTTAGGGTTGTTCTCTTACTTTAGACGTTTTGTGCCAAACTTTTCACGAATAGCGAAGCCCCTTCAGAATTTGTTACGTAAGGATGCCCGATTCGAATTTTCAGAAGTCTGCTGTGCTGCTTTCCGGAAATTGCAGGAACTTCTGGTTGAATCCCCAATACTAGCTATATATAACCCGCTGTATGAGACCGAGTTACATACTGATGCTAGTTCTATTGGATTTGGGGCCATACTGATGCAAAAACAGGTAGACAAACGTTTCCATCCAGTCGCATATTACTCGAGAACAGCGACAGGACCAGAATCTCGTTATCACAGTTTTGAACTGGAAACTCTTGCTATTATCTACGCCTTACGTCGTTTCAGAGTATATTTAGAGGGAATTAAATTTCGAATAATCACTGATTGCAATTCTCTCACTCAGACACTGATGAGAAAGCAAGTGAACCCGAGAATCGCACGTTGGGCGTTAGAGTTGGAAAATTACGACTACACAATCCAACACCGTAAAGGTACCTGTATGCCACACGTAGATGCACTCAGTCGGGCTCCTATTATCGCCATTGTCACAGATGAAGATGTGGACTACAGGTTGCAAATAGCCCAAGCTCAAGACGTCGCTGTCAAAACCCTTAAGACTAAACTTCAGACCACTTCTATAGATAACTATGAACTAATAGATGGAATGGTTTTTCGAAAAGAAACAGGAAAAAAACTTTTGTTGTACGTCCCATCGGCAATGGAGCCCCATGTTATCAGGC
Source organism: Nemotelus nigrinus (assembly GCA_947369275.1). NCBI lineage: Eukaryota > Metazoa > Arthropoda > Insecta > Diptera > Stratiomyidae > Nemotelus > Nemotelus nigrinus. The sequence continues at coordinate 71,663,547 of OX376374.1, forward strand.
AGTCCCACGAGTTGATTTGTCATCAAGGAGTTGAAAAGACGTGGCAAAGGATCAAACACAATTATTGGTTTCCCGGAGGTCGACAGAAAATTGAAGAATTTATTCGTAATTGCATTCCATGCATTATGTATTCGCCTGCTGCCAGCACTTCTGAACGCAATTTGCATAGTATCCCAAAGAAACCGCTGCCCTTTGATACTGTACACCTTGACCACTTTGGCCCATTACCGTCACTTCAATCTAAGAGAAAGCATATATTGGTGGTTGTGGATGCTTTTACGAAGTACGTCAGACTGTATCCTACCAATAGCACTAGTTCACGGGAAGTCACTGCGGCCTTAGAAAAATATTTCATTTACTATAGCAGACCTAGACGAATTATCTCAGATCGAGGTACCTGCTTTACTTCTTTGGAATTTGCTGCCTTTATGCAGAGTCATAATATCGAACACATTAAGGTGGCTACTGCCTCACCGCAAGCTAACGGACAAGTAGAGCGAGTTAATAGAACCCTGAAAGGTATGTTGGGAAAGTTAACCGAAGGCATCAACCATGCAGATTGGGTTTCTAAACTAGTTGAAGTCGAATTCGCTATAAATAATTCTGTAAGTACTGCTACTGGATTTACGCCAAGTCAACTGCTGTTCGGAGTGTCCCAGAGAGGTAGTATAGTTAGTGAGCTAGATGAGTACCTGGAGGACAAAGTAGGCCTTGATGATAGACCCTTGCATCAGACACGAAGCATCGCTGCAGAAAATCAAGCTAAGTCTCAACAATATAACCTGGAGTACTTCTTGAAGCACAGTAGGCCTGCTAAAATATACAAAGTTGGTGATTTCGTAGTCCTTAGAAACGTTGATACGACAGTAGGAACTAATAAAAAACTAATCCCGAGGTTCCGTGGTCCGTTTATGATACACAAGGTCCTTGAGAATGATAGGTATGTGGTAAGAGACATTGAAGATTGTCAGCAATCACAGTTACCTTATGATGGTATAGTTGAAGCGGGCAGGTTGAGGAGATGGCAAACTAATTCCCTAGTAAATCATAATCTCCCAATAGCACCAGACACTGACGAATACCAGGATGAGGAAGAATACCAGGAGGAGGAATGGCTCGAGGAAGAGGACTGGGATCCGGAGTATCTCGAAGCAGAAAACGAGGAGAGTATGCTAAATCCTTTAGCTGCGGTCTTTAATCCTAAAGCTTCCCTGATCGAGGACGATCAGTCGTCAGGTTGGACGAGTTGTAGTACAGAATCTGCCTCCACTACAAACACCACTGCGAACGCCATTGTGACTGTACCATTATCCAGAGCGAGTACCACACGAGTCAAGTCCACAGTGAAGTGGGCTACGCCATTGTGTGTGTGGATCGATGTGGATGGTGACAGTCAGTCTTTCTTTAGACAACGAGATAGATAGATCACTGTGTAGATTGAAAGTCGCAATAAATTAAATTGTCAAACCTAAATTTCGTGTTCTAATTACCATATTACAATTTTGTGCAATTTTTGCGCCAATTTTCAAAATAAATATTCCTCCATATTCCCGCCATTCTCGTCATTTTCGTGATTTCTGGTTTACACGTCGTTTACACAGCCATAATTCTACAAAAATTTGGGATTCATGCTCCCCGAGAGAACCTGGCAGCCCTGTTGTTCATTGGCACCAGCGGCACCAGGCACCAGCCAAGGTCCACCAGCCTACCCCGCCTACCCTAACCCCTAACCTAGAATAGTTTTGTTTTGATGTCAAAGTTTTACACGTGAAGTACACGATCAATAACTAGTTGGTTCGTAAATTGCTACCTTCGACATGAAGGCGAGACATCTATCACACAAAACTGGACTGCAAAACAAGAAGTTCACGAATCCAACCAACAAATTCAGGAAAGAACCGGGGCGCAACTTAGAGCAAACAAAACTGTTCAATAAGTTAGAGGGTGATGTGAATAAATCCCATGTTGAGCCAAAGTATCCGAATAATAAAAAGATTATATTCGATGAAGATGGAAATGTCAGTGAAAACCCGAGGAAAAGCAAACCAGTGCAATCATTCGTTCAAAGTGATAGCGTGAATCAACACCAACCGAAAAATTCCAAAATAGTCTTCGATGATGAAGAAATGGATGGATTGGCGCAAAGCGAAGCCTCTGAGGGAACTAATATTCTGCATAAGTCTTCAGCTAGTGCAAGGTCTTCTTACAAACAAAGAAAACCGAAAAAAGCTGGCGATGACGAAGATATTAAAGCTTGGTATACGGTGGTAAGTACGGCTCGTGAACATTCTGAATCGCAGGTTCTGATTATTGTTTTTTCAGTATGAAGAGTACAACACACATAGTGATCTGGTAGAACTCAAAGACACCGAACTTAGAGCATTGACAGACTTATGCAAAACCAGCTTCGAAACAGAACTTCCGCACATAATCAAAAGTATAATTAGGAACGCCAGTTAATTTTTTCAACGCTTAACAATCAATTTGTAGGAAATCCTTCAGATACGAAGTGGCTCCAGACTGCCCTGCAGAAGGGTACAGCAAAAGATCGAGTGAATTCCGGTGCCTTGCTTGTCCACAGTAATCCACTGGCAAATTTGGAAGCTATGGAAACACTCATCGGGCTTTGCAAAGTGTCAAATCGAGTTGGTGCTGAAGTTTTAAACGTCCTTTCGGAATTGTTTATGGAAGCGTTAATACCATCGCACAGGAAGTTGTTGAATCTGTCGTTGCGTGGAGCAGATTGGAAGGCTCTCAGGGCTCGAGAAGATGTTTCAAAGGAAAAGAAAAGTAAAATCTACGCACACTGGCATTTCGAGAATGAATTGAAAGACCAATTTTTCGGTACGCACACACTAAAAAAATCGAAAGTTTAATTCAAAGAATCATGGTTTTAAATTGATGTATGATATTTTTTAACAGAATTTCTCAAAAACTTACAACAATGTCTTCAAACTGGACAAGAACCAATCAGAAACGCTGGTATCGCCTGTGCTGCAAAACTGCTGTGTCATGGCCCCGAGAAGGAGCAGCTGTTGCTCTCAATGCTCGTAAACAAACTAGGTGACCCGACAAATAAAGTGGCGGCTAAAGCTCTGCATCATCTTTCCGATGTTACATATAAGCACCCAAATATGTGTGGCGTGATAACCAACGAAACCGAAAAGCTATTGTTTCGGAACAACATTTCAGAACAAGCTCAACATTTCGCCTTGTGCTTCCTAGCACAGATTGCCCCGAATGGTCATTCAGATGTTTGCACGAAACTAGTCAACATATGTTTTGCTTTCTTTAAAGTTATGGTAAATAAAGGAGCTGTGAATAGCAAAACAATGCAGGCGATATTAAGATGCCTTCAAAAAGCAGTTGTTGATGCCAAACCAGTCGCAGGTAGCACTGAAATCATGAGCAAAGAAATGCAAGATACAATATACCGATTAGTGCACTTAGCAGACATCCAGATATCCATTCAGACACTCAGTTTACTTTTGCAACTTATCACGGTAAAAAGGGAGAAATCAGACCGCTTCTACAATGCCCTGTACAGGAAACTACTGGACTTGCACCTTGTGTCAATTGGCTCCAAACCCGCAGCACAACTCTTTCACATTTTGCATCGCGCCATTCACAGTGATCCAAACATTTCACGAGCTATGGCCTTCATCAAGCGCCTGCTTCAGATATCGTTGTACATGCCACCTCATATGAGCTGTGGCTGTCTCATTATCATCAACAAGATCTTGAAAGCTCGCCCCGAGCTGAGGAAAATTGAAGCACATTCACATCCTAACGAGACTACGCCTGTGGAACGTGATTTGGATTTGTCCCGTTTCGATGGTGATGAGGACGAGACTGACAAGGAAAAATCAGCGGGTGGAAGCTCCTGGTATCACATTATGATCAAGGCGAACAATTCGGATGTACAAAAGAAAGAGACGATATTGAAGGAAAATTTGAAGGACTATGATGCTTATCATCGAGTGCCAGCTTTCGCTGGTGCTTCATCTGTGGATAGATATGAACTATTGTTGCTACAAAAAAATTTTCATCCAACGTGTAAAGTGTTTGCTGATACAATAATATCGGGTAAGTAGGAAATTGTAATTCATAGGAGAAGAATTATAGGCCAACATTTTAAAATATTTGAATTCAACCATACATACAATAATTAATTCGCAAATAACTACAAAAATGTTGTTTTCGATTTACAATTCAACTTCAGAGAAAGTAATCAACTACTACGGTGATCCGTTACGTGACTTTAGCCTCGCTCATTTTCTCGAGCGTTTCGCATTTAAAAATCCCAAAAATATTAACGAGAAGAAGGATGGCGAAGACGACCTACCAGCCGTAAAATTAAGATACAACAAACCATATGCTCCACAAGCAGGCCGGGCAAAACCTGTAGAATCGCTTACTAAAGAAAATTGCACTGAAGAAGAGCTCTTCATTTTCCAATATTTGGAGAAGAAGCGTGAAAGACAGATTAGTCGTAAGACAAAGGACGAAGATGAAGATATAGAGTCTGTGGACGACAATGAGTTCGATGCTTACTTGGATAAGTTGTGCAAGAAATCTGCAGCTGTGTCGGACGAGGAAGACGAAGATGTTGACTTCATGACGGAAGTGGGAGCGGGACTAAAGTTTAATGATAATCATGCTAGCAAAAAGAAGAAATCAAAAACAAATGATGACAATGATGATGACAGTGGTGCTGATATGGATGACTGGAGCGATGGGGAAGATCAAGGCGAATCACAAGATGAAGGTAGTGTTAATGAGATTGATGAAGTGATGGCAGAAAATGACGAGAGTGAAGGCTCGATATCGCTGGAAGAAGATCAGGATGATGACGATGATGAAACTGAAAAGGATTCCCAATCATTTGTAGAAGGTGATGCATGTTCAAGCGATCCTTCACAATCATCAGAAGAAGTAGCAGATTTTGAGGAAGACGATATGAGTGATGATGATGATGAAGAATCAGAAGACAGTCTTTCAGAAAATGACAGCATTTCGGAAAATCAAACAGACGACGAACCAAAAGCGAAGAAAGTCAAAAAAGGGCTAGCGTCAGGGAAACAGTTTTCGCATATGTTGAAAAAAACAGGAAGTAAATAATTTTACGAATTTCTTATGTATTGGATTTGTCCAATCCAATTCTTATTGCATTAACGCTATGAAGGAGGGAAAGAGACTTTCACATACAGAATACTCAATTAAACATTTATTTTAGCTTTTAGAAATGTATCATCGCGTAGTGTTTATTCGTTCTTTTTTTTTCTAATTTTTAGACATGAATTCTTTATTTGCTGCCGCTGATGATTTTGCCGAGCTGCTCGAGAAGACAAGTAAAGAGAAGAAACATGGTACTGCAACAGCCATTTTCAATGCAGATAAATCATCCGAAAAGCAGCTGAAATGGGAAGAGAAGCGACGAAAAGCCATGTATAGCAAAAACAATCCCAATAAACGGATTATGAAAATTTCAAAGCAGAACAAGAAACGAAAGTGAACTTTCAAATGTTTACGAAAGATAAAATAAAGGCGATACTTCCTATAGAATTTTTCAAATGATTTTTTTTTTTCATTGGATACTATGTGTACATGAGGTGGTGAATTAATGATGTCGAATTGTTATATCGAATTTATGGCATTAGAATAAGAAAACTTTAAAAAAAAAAACTTAGGATATGTATTAGTACTCATTTCTTAAACCAATTTCAACAATTGAGTGAATTCGTCATTTTTTCGACGCGAAGTGTGCCTCCAAGGGCAGATTAACACGCGTAAAGCACTTGCATCTTATCAGGCTCAGTAAATCAAATCTTAATTACAGACATATCAATACATTGCTGAACTTGGGTGTAGGAGTGAAATATCAGGAAAGCCATAAACAATTATATTTACACGGTCAGTTATTTATCGGTCAGTCTATTATTGAAGCTATAAGCAAGCAGGTTATTTTGCAAATATTCTGTGCTCGAATGGGGTTAGTAGTGCAATTTCTGGAATATCTTAACTGGCCATTAGTTTCAGTGGCTGCAGTATTAATTTGCTCGTTTGTCTACTACAAGCAGAGAAAGGAAAAAGAAAGTGCTTCGAGATGCGACTCATTTAAAAGACAAGTTTTCGATGGAGAAGGTAAGTTATTTGTTCAGATGCCCATGAACCACCCTAAACTACAGGATTCCCAATTTAGATTCCGATGACTACACAGACTTCACTCCGTCGTTGGAGGAGAAGGAACACGTTCCGTATTCAGGATCAACTGTAGTTCTACCGGGCGGTGCCAAGCAATTCTACGAAATCGTTAGTAATCGCCGCAGTATTCGAAAATTCAGTTCGAAATCGATTCCAATAGAAGTGATAAGAGATTGTGTCCGAGCTGCCGGGACATCTCCAAGTGGCGCTCACACGGAACCTTGGACCTTCTGTGTTATAAGCGATACTAATTTGAAAGCGCAAATTCGTGAAATAGTCGAAGCAGAAGAGCTTGTAAACTATGAGCAGCGTATGTCCAAACAGTGGACCACTGACCTGCGTCCGTTCAAAACCAATCACATAAAAGAGTATCTGACGACAGCACCGTATCTGGTGTTTGTGTTCAAACAAACCTATGGAATGCGTAAGGATGGGAAAAAGAAGCAGCACTACTATAATGAAATTTCAACATCGATTTCCGTGGGAGTTTTATTGTGTGCTTTGCAAGCAGCCGGATTGAGTTCTCTTGTTACAACCCCGTTGAATTGCGGTCCAGCACTGAAAGTACTGCTAAACAGGCCGGCAAACGAGAAACTGCTTGTTCTCATGCCCGTTGGATACGTAGCTGATGATTGTACAGTTCCAGATTTGAAACGAAAAGATTTAAGTGAAATTTTGGTAGAATATTGATTGAATTCTAGTTAGGTAGATTGTTAAACACGAACGGTATGGAAAAATAAACGTGAATTGCATTCAAATGCTCTTCAATCTTAGAGCATTGCTGTTTATAGTCTCTGACTGAACACATGGAGTTTAGTTTGTTGACGAAGTCAGGATACAGCAAGTCGTTGGCCCCATAAACCCAATGCGATGCATCAAACATGAACTGTGGGATTCTAACAGTGATATGTTGCTTTTGTGGTAAAAGTCGACTTGATGCTGCACACCCGGGAAATTTTACCATCAGAGGGCGATTAGGTATAGCAGTGGTCAAACTTTAAAGAATTTATGCAAAAAGTAGACGAGAAGGCAACACACTTCGTTTTTTGTTTTTGTTTACTAAATCCTGTTCTACGAGGATTAGCTTGACTTATCACAGTACGTTTCAGCCATAGTTTGTCGATACCACCATAGTGTAGGTTTGATCTTAAATTTAACGAGTACCACTAGTTCTTAATTCCGAGTTCTTACAATAAAATTACGTGTTCAGTGATGAATCCTTACTAACGTTATTGCTACAGTACTAATTGGTATATTATGAAGCTTGAAAATGATATTTCCTTATATGATTATAAGACAGCAGTACATTTCTAATACCGTATGCTGGTAAATTCCCATTAATTTAAATTACACATACTTGTTGAAGTACATAATTCTAAACGCTATAACCTAACAAATTAACATGAACAACAAAACTATTATGTATAACCCTTATGATCATTATCAAAGGATAGCCGAACATACTATCAGATACTTGAATACTATCAGATACTTGAATAATTCAATTGCATTATCCTAATACGTACCAAACGACAAACCAGAAATCAAACTTATCTTTCTCCATATTAAAAAATAACAATTGAAACTTGCACACTATATTGTATGAGGAAAGACTTTTGTATGAGGAAAGACTACTTTGACCTTAAAAGTCTTCCATAAATAAATAAATACGAACAAGTCTGTTCATTTCACAAAAATATATTCTAATGAAAACCAAAAATAATAATTTTACCGGGGCTACCAATTTAGGATTCTAAAAATGTAATTATTATCTTCCATAAACAATTAAAACAAAGACGTCTGATCAGTATGTAAAAATAAATTCTAATGACAATCAAGTCTAATAATTTTTTCTTTACAAAACTTAGCCTACTTGTATTTTTAATTTTGATGCTATTGTTATTGAGTGTAAAGTGTTTGTGGATTGCGGATGTGTAATTCTGCATTGGGTATTATATGTGTTCCTACACTACTAATCGTTAATTAAAATTACGAATACAAAGAGTACCTTAAGACTATTTCCTTAAATATCTATTCTTGCTGCCTCTAAGAAACTACCTAATTGATTGGTGTGCTCATTACTGTGAACTGTAAGCAACACATCTACTGAATTAAAGTGCTGAAAAATCGGATAACTGTTTCTTATATTATTATATTCCGGACAGTGAAAAATCTGATGAAAATCTGAAAAATCTGAACTCAATCACAGAACGGACACTTAGAGTCATCTAGTACTTTCATCTTTACTGAGTTTATCATAAAATTTATTAGTAAATAGTCTATCGATTTGCTTAACATAACTACTTTTGACCTTTACATCTTTCAACCAGACTTTCTCTCTGCCACTCAAGAAAGCGTTAAAGCAAACGCATATTCCAGCCTTCCTAATTCATTTTGATACGGTGATTGCCATTCCCTTCTTATATGGGAGCTAATTCTTTGAATAGCTTCATCCAGTTTCAAACCAGAGATATAGCCCATTCCTCCGATCATTCCTTCCCTTGCCAATTGATCCACCCTATTCGTCTCACCCAGATTCATATGTCCCGGAATCCACATGATCCTTATTGATCTGTGTGGCATAAGTTCACACATATTGTACATTTTATCGATAACCTCCTTATTAGATGGGCTAGAAGTCAGCTCCAAACAGGCTTGGTTAGAGTCTGCAAGGACCAAAATATTATTTGTACCTTTCTCAAGGGCCGATGAGATTACTAACAAAATTCCAGTGAGTTCCGCATTTAATACGGAAGCGTGGAACAAAGTGAAAATGATCCCTCAGAGCCCCCTCCCAATAAATAAACGCACAGACGACTGCCAAATGGGATTTTGACCCATCAGAGAAAACTATATATTCCTTTAAGCATCTGGCCTCAGTAACAATTTTGATAAAGTTCTCCTGAACTTCTTCTAGAGCCATTCCACCAACATCCTGGAAACTTCCTTTATTCTTATGAATGAACTTTAGATTTTTTATGGGGGAAATTAGTGATGGGTTGCTAAATAGCAGACTGCTAGTTTTCAACTGCTATTTTCAAACAGCAATAGCAGCCTGCTGCTGTTTAGTCTGATAGCATGCTATTTATCTGGCATGCTATTGGAATAGCAATATAGCAAAGCAGACCACAACATCGACGAACAACGACAAACAGCAACAGCAATGTCAACAGCATTAAGCATAATGAAATAGATATTAAGGTATGTTGCTATACGTTAGCAATGAGCTATACGTTAGCAATGGGCATATTTCATATGATGTTAGCTTGCTATGCTATTGCTGTTTAATATGTAAGGTTTTCGTGATGCTAGTTTTTTACCATTCGTTGGTGTGCTGTAGCGAGTCTTTCGCTACCTGTACGCAGATTGTTTTTCGTGCATTGTCCGGCTAACTGGGTGCTACGAATTTATTGAATACGAAGATTATTTCGCATGCTATGTAATTGATTTATTATGCGTTTTCAGTTGGGGATTTTTGTTGAATGGATGGATTTTTGTTGAATGGAAGTTTTGTTAGTTTTTGATTTTGATATCTGTTTGCTTTTTGTATAAGTATTGCTATAGTTAGTAGATATGAAGCGTATATACTGGAACAGGTGTTTTTTTGTAACAGCCAGTACCTAGTACGAAATTCCAAAATACTAGGTACGAGTATTTTCAAATATTCAAAAAGTTTTTAAGACAAAATTAGTCGAAATGGGGCAAAATCGGCCAATTTTGGGTTAGAGTGGTTTGGGTCATAACGGGCCAAGATCTATTGCTGTGATACAAAAATTTGGGTTTTGTAGGGGAGTAAGGGGTTTTTTGGCAATAGTTTGACAAAAACTGCCTTTACGGCGTTTTCGATGATTGAAAGTGGTCGGGGAGTACAATAGTGATATTTTAAGGACGAAAATTTTTTTGATAGGGATCATTGGGCAAAAACGCCCAATTTTCCCAAATTTTTTTTTTCGTCTAGCATGAATTCGGGAACCTTTCTGATTTGTTTCGGGCGAAATTTTCATACAAGTCTAGGAAAAAGCGCCTTAGTTTCGAAGATACGGCAAAAGTAGCTGAAATCGGCCAATTTTGGGTTAGAGTGGTTTCGGTCGTAACGGGCCAAGACCTATTGCTGTTATACAAAAATTTGGGTTTTGTAGGGGAGTAAGGGGTTTTTTGGCAATAGTTTGGCAAAATCTGCCTTTACAGCGCTTTCGATGATTGAAAGTGGTCGGGGAGTACAATACTGTTATTTTAAGGGCGAAAAAATGTTTGATAGGGGAAATTGGGCAAAAATGTCCCTATATTACAAAAATTTTTTTTTGTCTAGCTTGAACTCGGGGACTATTTTGAGTTGTTTCGGGCAAAATTTCAATAATAGCTTGGTTCAAAGCGGCCTAGTTTCGAAGATACGGCAAAATGAAATCCGCCGGAAAACCGTCCGGAAAACCTGTCCGGAAAGCCTGTCCGGAAATTTACGAGACCGCAGGAAATAAGGTGTTCCTGGACTCCTGTCCAGCCTTTCCAAAGAGGTTGGTCTCCTAGTAGGTGCATGCTTAAAAGCGAAACATTTTTTTTATCATTTCTTAATAAAATTTTCGAAAAATTTCATGCTTCAGTGAGGCCAAGTGGAAAACCGACTGTTTTAGATTAACTATGAAAAGTTTGGTATCAGAGATCGACCGATGAAAAGTCATATAGAAGGCAATAGGGTTAACTGGGCCTATCTTAATATATTTGTCGACATTGGTAATTTGAACGAATACAGGAGGTGTTTTGTGCATGTAATAAAATGAAAGTCAAATTAAACTGATTGAATTTGATTGTTTGCCCTTAAATGGCTCCTAGATTGGAGAAAGACTTGACAAATAAGTGACCGACCATTGGAAAGTTACGGACAAGCTGCACGGACTAATGACATCTTGCACCATCACCATTCTAGTCTGGGAACTTTGTATCTGGTGGGTGGGAGAGGGCATGTCATACCGTTTCATTACTGCAAAGCGCATGTACTTGTATGTATATATGTACATACTTCAAAAAATACTAGCTAGTATTTTTGAAACAGGTATTTTTTTGTACTCGTACTAGGAATACCTAATATGTGAAAATCCTAGAACGATCCAATTGTATTCGCTACCTTAATTACGTATAATTCACCCACCTCATGGCCCTGTTAGCCGGATAAATTCTCCCTATTTCTTCCGACACAAATTTCAATACCATATTACTTTACATTCGCACGCTTGTACATATGTACATCAAACATATGAGAGAAATGGATGAAATCTTCGCGCATTTTCGAAACCGCAATAGAAACATCGTGTAAAACAGGGAACCCAACAAACTGCAATTTGTACCTGTATAGTACGTGAACCCGAGCCGGCGAGAAATCACATATGAAATAATATGTTGCACCCACTGAGATGTCGCACCGACATAACTAATAGCAGACTGCTGTTTTTTAGCTGCTATTTGAAGCTGCTATTTAGCAATAGCATAAGCAGTTGCTTTTGCTATTTGAAAACAGCAGTTTTGCCCATCACTAGGGGAAATAAAAGTTGTAGACTGAATTTGGTCAAAGACCTCTTTGTATTTTATATAAATTTTTGAGTACCTGGTGTTACAGTTTGCAGTCGACAGCTCAGAGTAAAGCTCCCTGTTTGTCTGAATGTTTGATTTCTATTGATCATGATACCCATACATTTATCAGGATTTAGCGGAAGTTTAAGATTTCCTGCTTCTCTGGCGAACCTTGAAACAGTGTTCTGTAAGAGATTGAAACAGGTCTGTTTGTTTTTATTAGTCACCATGATTATGAAATCATCTGCATATTGAACAATACTGACCAAATTACCCGAGTTTTCATGGACACTAGCAGTATAAATGTTGAATAGCAGAGGGCTTAACACATCACCCTGGGGGATTCCATTTTTTACCTTTAGATTGATAGAACCCATCTGCAGGCTTATGGAGCCAAGAAAGCCCAAAATCCAATAGCTCTATTCCTCCAGAATAGTCATCCTATTCAAACAGGTCTTTAGAATAGCTATACCCACACCCTCATAGGCATTAAAAATGTCTAGGGTTATTAACATTATATATTGATTTCTATTTTTTTGCCAAGGCAATCCAATGATCAATCAGATTCAGGCAGGTACTAATAGATTTATTTTTTGTTTGCGTAAGAATTAATTGGGAGTTTATTTAAAATATTGCATTCTATTACTAATCTATTTTTAATGATTCTGTTTATAATTTTAGTGACGACATTTAGAAGGGAGGAGGATATCTGTAACTTTGAATTGGCATTTTTACCCGGTTTGAGTATGATCTTCACTATATTTTCAGGGATGGTATGAGAGTCTAAAATTTCATTTAGGGATGACAACAGATTTACTGAGCTATATACATTTAGAGAATATAACATTTCATATGTTATCTGATCAGTGCCGACTTTTTTTGGTCATTGGAAACAACAACTCCTGTTATGGATAGGGGGAGTTGCTGTTGTTTCCAATGCGTCTGCAGTGGATAGCATTGTTCTGTTATAGATAGGGGGAGCAAAACAACACGCCTAATATTCTCCTTAAAGTTTAAAGTCTTAATCGCCACTACATCAAGTAGTGAATCCATCTGAATTTCGTGAAATTGTAAATTCACCTCTATTATTTGATCTATTTTTCGAAACTATGTTAAAACATTTTATCAAATTACAATTCATTTGATCATTTGTGTTAGAGGTTTTTGATAATATCGGTATGTTGAAATTGTCATTATTTAGTGAAAATTCTAGGTTATTTCTATTCTTTATTAATCCCCGAATATTTGGTTGTAATATTTTCGTCGCAGCTCGGGGAATTGTTAAATAATTGTAATTTTTTACTTATATTCAACAGGAACTCAAACATGCTATTAGCAATGGATTCTTTATTTTGAATAAGGTTATCCGCCTGTTATTAGCCAGAAGAGAGTTACTTACAATGAAATGCTTTGGATTATAAGCACAGTAACTGCTTCAGATCTCTCATTTACAGGTGTGATCCTTTTTGCTGAAGAAACTACTGTCTCTCGATTCATTTTCAGAACCTCCGCAAATTTTTTCTTCCCTAAAGCTTTGTTGATTTCCCTATGAGCATTCCTTGTGCCTTTTGAACTATTATTTAGAATGGATGAGAACGCACTTATGTCCTCTTCTTCTAGAAGTTGAAATCTATTTACATTGTTAACTATATGTTTCGCTTCAAAATATTACCCAATTTTAATGGCAGCTATTTCTAAGACCTTTTCTTTGGTTCTCCATTTAGGGCAGTTTTTATTTATTGTGTTGAGAAACACTGAAATATCCACATTAATTTTAGTTAATCTGAGTCTGAGTCTCACTTACACTAGCTCACACAATACATTTATATTAGTTTAGTACAGTTAAGTAAATTACAAAAAGGTCAGTAATAAATCAGCCTTAAACCAGTTAGCACCGGCGTTTTATTATCCAATGTTATGGGCCCAGGTCTATCCGAAACAATTAATATAGTAAAAAGAACCATAAAATGAAAGTGATTTAAAAATTGTCATCATAATAATAATCGTTCCAATAAACGTTACATATCGGCGAACAAATATGTCGTCTGCGGCGGTGAATATCGATAAACTCACGGAATCCAACTACGAAAGCTGGAAATTGCAAATGCAAAGTGTTTTGGTGTGTAGTGACTTATGGGACTATGTGTCCGGCCATATTCTGTGTCCTGAAGAAGACGAGGCAAAAATCACTTTATGGGAAAAGAAAGACCAAAAAGCATTAGCGCATATAAGACTTAGTGTCTCGACAGCCCAGTTAATGCACATCAAGTACAGTAAAACTGCTAAGGAAGCCTGGGATGTACTCAAAAAACATACGAAAGGAATGCACCAGCGCAGAGGGTATCATTATATAAATCATTAATACAATTACGTTTTAAAGATGGTGATAGTATGCAGAATTATTTGCACGATTTTTCCCAAATCATCGATAAAATGTGTGAACTGAAAATTAAAATCGACGAAGAAATTTTGGTACTTTTCTGTTTCCCCCCCCCCCCCCCCCCATTTTTTTTCACTTTTTGTTGTTGCAATGTTTCTAAAATTGATTAGAAAGTAGTAATTAACCAAAATTATGATGGAGAAACACGTTTAAAAGAAAAAAAAAAATTTTTAAATTTTTTTTTTTAATTAATTTTTTAATTTAAAAATTAATTAAATTAATTTAAATTGTAAATTAATGTCACATAACAGTGAGAATAAATTTTGCTCCATTTTTGACGTCTTACCTTTCCGAAGCTTCAACGCAATTTACAATTAAGCTATTACATTAATAATGTTGAATACAATTTGTTTATATGATTAATAACAGTATAATGAGCAGGCCTCCCCAACAACACATTAACTTTTGAAAAACTCATTCTGCCACATAAAAATAAAAAAAAAAATTAAAATCGGAAAAAAAAATTTTTTTTTAATGAATTTTTCCATCTCAATTTTTGTGGAGTAACTTTTTAACCCATTTCGAGCAGTTTTCATTAAAAAAATGGAGGGAGAAAAACAGAAAAGTACTAAAATTTATCCTCACTGTTATGTGACATTAATTCCAAATTTAAATTAATTTAATTAATTTTTAAATTAAAAATTTAATTTAAAAAAAATTAAAAATTTTTCTTGTTTTAAACGTGTTTCTCCATCATAATTTTGGTTAATTACTACTTTCTAATCAATTTTAGAAGCATTGCAACAACAAAAAGTGAAAAAAAATTAGGGGGGGAAAAACAGAAAAGTACCGAAATTTTAACCATTATGCTATTGTGCTCACTGCCACAACAATACGAAAACTTCGTAATAGCAATAGAAACGAGAGATTCATTACCATCACTTATAGGGCCTTTTTAGACTTGTATTCTTGATGCAGTCCTATAACCGGTTTTCTGGGCAAGAGGCAGAAGAATCGAGGGGAAATCTCTACAAAAAGTGATGCACTTGGAGAGAATTTTTCATCACTTTTGAAACTGATTGGGCCTTTTTACACTTGTATTCTTCATGCACTCCTGAAACTGGTTTTACACAATCAACATTTCCACACTTGGTGTGCATCAGCAGCGGAAGCGTTCATATACCGATTATGCATATGAATGTGTGCGTGTTGTTGTTTTCTCATTTCGACTTGAGTGTTTCATGAAAAATTCCTGACCCGTGAACTATGTTTATAGTTGTGTTAGTGATTTGCATCAGCTTTTTTATTAGAAATCAATGCCCAAGCAGAGCAATAAATGGATCATCTCCTTATCAAATTTACTTCAGCAAAAAACCTACAATGAAACATATTCGGATTTTTGGAAGTAAAGTAATAGCATTAAAACGTGGAGAGAGAAACAACAAATTTCTTCCAAAGGCAAAGGAGTATATCTTGGTAGGATACTCTGAGGAGCAAAAAGGCTATAGAGTTATGAATAAATCCACTAAACAAATAGTAATTTCAAGAGACGTCAAATTTTACGAAGGTATAAATCTGAAGAAAGTATACTTTAACCAATTCGAAATGAACGACCAATGGCAACCGACAACAAAAAACGTAAGTCAACAGGAAGACGATAATATGAAAGAAAATATTGCAATGAAAAATGAATTTAAGACTGATGAAGATGAAAACGATTGTGATAGTGGTCAAAGTAATTTAAGTCAAGATGAATATTTAACACCGGAATCGGTGGGGAGAGTGGTATTACGGGACAGATCAACATTAAAGCAGCCAACGAGACTTCAGTCAAATAATGTTTTTTAAAGCAAGATCCACAGAGTATACAAGAAGCACTATTGGACGTTAATCGAGTTAAATGGATTAGTGCAATGGAACAGGAATATGATGCCTTGGTAAAAAATAATACATGGACTTTAGTCGATCGTCCGAAAAATAAAAATATTATTGGTTCAAAATGGGTTTATAGCACGAAATATAATGAAGATGGCAAAATTGACAAATTCAAAGCTAGAATCGTGGCTCTAGGCTTTAATCAGAAATATCAAGTGGACTATAACGAAACTTTCAGTCCAGTTTTTAAAAGCTCGACATTAAGGCTATTAATTGCGATAGCAGTGGAAAAAGACTTGCTAATGCATCAAATAGACATTAAAATCGCATACATAAATAGTAAGTTGCCTGAGACAATATATATGGAGCAACCAACGGGATTTGCAGTTGATAAAAATAAAGTGTGCAAATTAAACAAAAGCATATACGGATTGAAACAATCAGGGAGAGAGTGGAATAAGGCATTAAATATAGCTCTCACTGAGAAAATTGGTTTGAAACGATTAAAATCGGATCCGTGTGTATACGTAAACAAATCAGTGATACTAGCTGTTTATGTAGATGATATTATAATAATGTCAAAGAACGTGAATGAAATTAGTTATGTAAAGAATATTTTAAAGAATTTATTTGAACTTGAAGATAAACGTGATCTTCAATTTATACTCGGTCTTGAAATTAATAGAAATAATAAAGGAGTGACTGTGAAACAAGTGAACTATACAAAAAATTTATTGGAAAAGTATGGAATGACTAACTGCAATGAAATATCAACACCAATGGAAATAAATATAAAGTTTGAACAATGTATAGCGGGAACTTGTAATAAGTGTGAAGAAGTAAATTCAAGTGAATATCAATCGTTAGTCGGATCGCTTATGTACCTAGGAGTTTATACGAGACCTGATATCATGTTTGCGATAAGCTACCTGTCGCAGTTCAACAAGAAGCCTCATAAAGAGCATTTCAACGCAGCTAGGCGGATTTTAAGATATTTAAAGGGAAAAATTAATCATGGCCTATATTTCCAGAAAACCGGCAAGCCTCTTTCTTCCTATGTAGACGCAGACTGGGGTGGCGACACAACAGACCGGAGATCCTATACTGGCTACGTGTTTGATTTAGCAAATGGACCAATCAGCTGGGAAGTAAAGAAACAACCAACAGTAGCATTGAGCAGTGTCGAAGCGGAATATATGGCAATAAGTCAAGCATGCAAAGAATTACTTTTTCTTAAAAATTTGTTAATTGAGTTAAATTTAGAAAAATTTGTTGAATTACCAGTAAATATCTTTTCTGATAGTCAAGGAGCAGCAAACCTAGTTAAAAATAAGATTAATAATAAGAGAACAAAACATATCGATATCAACCATCATTATATTAGAGAATTAAAAGCAAATGGAGTAATTGATATATTGTATGTTCCCACAAATGAAATGAAATGAAACATTTTCACAAAAAGCTTACCTAAAGAAAGATTCATATATTTAAAAGAAAAACTAATGAATTGTAATTAAATATTTCAGTGAGGGAGAGTGTTAAGAAACACTGAAATATCCACATTAATTTTAGTTAATCTGAGTCTGAGCCTCACTTACACTAGCTCACACAATACATTTATATTAGTTTAGTACAGTTAAGTAAAATACAAAAAGGTCAGTAATAAATCAGCCTTAAACCAGTTAGCACCGGCGTTTTATTATCCAATATATTGCCGTATGGTCCGAAGAATCACAAAGAATGCATGCAGTCTTTGTACAGATCCCTTCATAGTTAGCTATTCCACATTGGAAGCATTTTTTTCCAGGCTTATATAGAACTTTGCTGCATGTCCCAGCCTCTCGCACTTTAAGCATTGTCTTGGTTTCGATATATAGTACTCAACTTTAATTCTGACGTAATCCACTTTAACATACTCTGGAAACTGATCCCCTTCCAAAAAACACTTATCTGTGAGAGATGGAACGAAAATTTGATCGAAACACTTTTAATCTTATTACCGAAACTATGACATGGGATTCCATCTTTAGAAATATCCTCTAATTTAAAATCTAACAGAATATGCCTGAGTATACCAAATCTATAAATGAAATTGTTCGGAATATATCCCTCCAAATTATATTTTTGGTGAATTCCCCCCATGAAGAAAGGAATTAGCGTTCATTGCCTCCTTGAAAATTATCTTATCCCTCCCAATTGAATTCGGTCAATGTTCTTTATTTTGTATTTTTTCGTAATCGCGTAGAACGCTAAAGGTCCAGCTATAATGGACTTTAATTCGCTTATGCGAGCGCTGAAACTGAACGAAAATTCACTCAATTGATGTCGATTGGTTATTTTGCCCATAATAGAATTAAGTGAAGCTTCACGAAGCTGCCGCCAGAGTGGTGAATATGAACTTGAATTTGCAGGCATATGAGATCAACTGATATGAGCATTTATGCAATATATTTGAATAGGTTTTTGCTGCAATTGAAATATAGTTGTCTTCATAGCTTGCTACCTCTGTTGCAAGAAATCGTAGAAAATTGTAGCTGAGTTGAACCTCGGCGCTTTGTTGTAGATTATTAGATGTATAACGATGGGCTTGGTGCAAGTTCTTAATATGTACTTATATTCAAATGAGTGTACGAAAGAAATGTTTTTTGCGCAATATTGGTATGAGACCGGAATATATTTATTTCACCAACAACGTTTTTACTGCTGAAGAATAATATTCAATAGTGGATAGCTGAAACATGGTGTGTGATTATTCTTTGAATATAAATTTTGCAAGTAAAAAGCTGTGTGATGGCATTTTAAGTAGTTTATGTACTTGTATCTTTAAGTAATTTATTATTTCGTATGCTCGTTCGTTTATTATTTCATATGTTGTTCAACGCGTTTTCTTTTTGAAATTATATTTTGGATACTAATTCTAAACGGTTAGATATGCAGTGGCAATTAGCTATTTTCGACAAAATATTTTAGATACCTGTTATTGTTTTAACAATACCGCGCAGGATCATATTCGAAACATCTAATAACTACTTCCTGTATTGTAAACTGTCAATGAGCTGTTTAACAATAAAAAATTCAAATATTTTACATAACTATTATTGCTTCTATAATACCGCATACGAACGAACAATAATTAACTCTACCTCCTGTAAAAATAACAAGCGATCCACGAAAACATATTCAAATATTTTACATACCTTCTATTGGTCCTAGTCGCTGAAGGGTTAATAGTATTTTAATTTCATCTTGATTCCGACCAACTTCTAGTACTCATACATCAATATGCCCTAAAACATTTCAGCTCGAACGAGTAACAGAACCATAAATCTTTGTGTGGATATATTGAATTTCTTCGCACTGCGAAGAAAAAAGCCCCCACTGTGAAATGAGTTGAGCAAAAGTTTATTCGCCAGTTAACAGGTTAAGTAGCTGGTATGAGCCTGAAATTGGATAATACACTGGCGGTCTGGACGACACTTTGGGATCTATATCAGCAGAGTATCAGATGTGTTTTTTTGTGATACATTTGAATGTGAACAGCAATTGTTTAAGTATTCCTTGTTATTTATACGGATTTATTATGCTTTAAACATATCTTTTCACATAAAAAGTACATCGGTCCGTATATTGTACTTTCAGATGCATATCGTGCACCTGGTCACACTTAAGCTTAATAAGTACAGTTCCTAGCTTCGAATGCAAATGGCAATACATTCATCTAAGTTTATTGAAATTATTCTTTGAATTAACACTTCCGCGCAAGAATATAAAATAATAATAAATAAAGTTCAACAAGCGATACCGTAGAGTATTCAAATTATAATTTCCATTATCGACCACTTCCAGATCAATACTACTGACTTAAAATAAGTAGCATTTCTTTGACAACTTGATTATGCTGCAAATCATTTCTTTTTGGCGGTAAGGTAAGGCGGAGTTTCATAGAATTTTCGTTGCTTTTTAACAGATGAACCTCTCAATGGTGTCCCTGAAAATATATTATGTCAGTTCAGTTATTGTTTTTAGCCTAATAAATATTACTTTACAACGAAAAGCAAAAACAAATACCTTAAAAATGATTTTAAACAATACATCAAAGAACGTACCATAATAAGATTTCATATCAAGATCTCCATAAGTCTCCTGCTGATCCGAATCTACTTGAACAAACTGCGACCAATACTCTGTCGGAATGTTCATAAGCGCTTCCATTACATTGAATTGAATTAAAGTTTCAGTGTATATTGCATGCTGATCTGGGTCAGCGCTCGAGTAGCCTACAATTGTTGGTCCGAAAATTCTGGCCAAGTTCTCGATAGGCATCCTTATTTTCTCACAAATTGCAACACGCTGTAAATGTAGAATCAAGAAAGCCAACGTGTCACGGTTCGGTTGTGGCAGCTTTTCTATTGCTTTGTACAAATCTCGGGCCAGCACTTCGGGTGACAATGTCAGCTGTACTGCATTTGTGAAATCCTTCCACAAGCCAGTAGGAATCAAAGGCTCTTGCAATCCCCGCAGGAAGTCTTTCAAACAGCCACAAAGCAAATGTACGTCGGTGTTTGCCAACGGAGGTACACTTTTACTCCGCAAGAATCTCTCTTTCAATGCTTTTACTTCCCGCTCTGAAGCAGAGATGCGATAGATTCCCTCCTCGTTCAATCCTCTCGTTTCGATTTCATGTACACAATGAACAACTAAGGCTGGGATCATGGGCGCTACAGCTGGTGCGTAATCCTTGAGCGAACCTTTCATTGTTGGTGTGCCAACGCTTTGAGGCACACATGGTTTGTTTGTAATTTCCCTGCAATCGGAATGGACACATATCTTGCATTCCCGACACTTAACTGCCACTGTGCCGAAACGAATCCTGTAAATAAGATGAAATCAATGGAAATGGTATCAATCAGATGCCGAATAACAGAAAATCAGACGTATTTGACAAAACTTCCTGAAAACTTTTTTTCAAATTATATTTAATGTTTACATACTTATTTACTCACTTCTTTTGGCATTGTGAGCAAGGGTCGGATTTAAAAAATGTCTTGGCAGCAAAGTTGTGCTTCCTACTGAAATTTTTCTTGTATTCGGTTACAGGTGTATTGATTTCCTGTAAGGTGGGTGCGGATGGTGTAAAACTAGGGTGCGATGGCGATTTGCTGGAAAATAATTTTACCGATAAAACCAAAATCATGCCGCTGTAAAATCTGTTACACGTTACCGCTTCAATGTTTTCGAAATTACTGAGCGCGTTGGCGTCCTGATTCGGTCAGCACTTTCGGTATTCTCGCTGATAATCATCTGGGGAATTGCTTCGATCGTGGATTCGGCTTGAATGGGACCCTTACCTTCAGGCGGAATAGACACTTTGGTTTGTGCAACTATTTTGTCTGCTGGACCGATTTCCATTGTCCTTGATTCTAAGTAGATTTTAAAAATACGTTAATCTTCTTCGAGATTCATTAAAATAATTTACTTACTGCTCTTCCTACCGCCTGATCTCGATCTTTTGCCAGCAATATAGGATCCTGTCGCTTTCGAGTATGATGGGCGATTTCTTTTGAAAGTTTTTGCTGGTTTGCCTTCCAGGAAATCATCTTCCGATTGGGTTAGCGAAAGATCCGATAGGAATGATCCTATAAGTGAATGTAACTTTCAGCAATGAAATGAGGAATTCTTAAAAAGTTACCTGTAGAGTTTATTTCATTTCCTAGTTTCTCATTTGCCTTGGTAGTTTCCGATTTACGCTTTCTAGGGAAACTACTGAGGAATGCAAATTTGTCCTTAGTTTCATCTTTAATATCACGTTCATTTCTTAAAAGATCGGCTACTGCAATCATCTTCTTTTCCTATAGTGATAGTTTGAAGTGAGAATGAATGAAGTTTGGTAATTTGGCTGAGTAGAATATGTCTTTGAATCATATTTTAATATTTGGAAGATTAATTTTTGACCTGCATCAATTGTTGGATATGAAATCACATTTAAAATGTTTAAATACAACAATGTAACCTAAGAATATCGTATATCACGTCTTTTAACACAATGGCTATTAATTTGGGGAAGTTTCATTTTTTTATTTATTTAACCAAACAAGGGTAACAAAACAATAAAAAATTTAAAACTGTTTTCCTGAAGTTAAATTGCATTTACATTTCAGCAGACTTCTTTGCCCGGTTGTTAATTCGATATGGAAGTTATGAGGAAAGTAAAAAAGACGAAGCATGAGGATAGTACCGCTCTCCTTGAGGAAAGTGTCCCCAGATTTAAGAGATTAAGTCTGTAACTATAAGTTGCGAGACGTTCGAAATCGTGTTGATTATAGAGAACTCTCAAGGCAAAAATCACAAACTGCTTTTGGACAGATTCCAGTTTGTTGCTCTGAATATCGAAAAAGGGATTCCAGACGATGCAAGCGTATTCGAGTAAAGGGCGAATCAAAGACATAAACAGATACCATACATTTTTGAGTTCTTTCGCACGTCTTTTAATGAATCCTAGCTGCTTGCTAGCTCTTGCAAGAACTCTGTGATACAGGACGACACCGAGATTTACGACTCTATCCACATTTTTCAGGAGTCAATTATTCATTAAAATTAAGAGTAGAGGTCTTACGGAAAAAACTTAGCTGGCATAGCATTTTTCAACGTTAAGAGTAAGTTTATTCTGCTCACACCAGTGACTGAAGTTTCAGCTGAAGAAAATTTGCATCTTATTCCGACTAAATAGGGTGATATATTTTCAGATCATGTGCACAAAAAAGATGCGGAATGTCGGATAACACCTCCGAGAGATCAGAAACAAAAACATTGAACAGAAGCGGCCCTAGATGGCTGCCTTGAGGTACCCCAGATGAGACGGTAATTTTTTTGGAAAGACGGCCTTGGAATTTAGCATGTTGCGTTCGATTTAGAAATATTTAAATTTCAACCAGTTTAGAAGGTTTCCTGAAACGCCAAATTTTTCGAGCTTGTTTCAAAATGACATGATCAACGCGGTCAAAAGCTTTACTGAAGTCAGTGTATATAGTATCGATTTGATGCCCTTTTTCCAAATTACAAAGCACATTCGATACTATTATCATTAGGTTGGAGGTAGTAGACCGGCCTTTTCTGAAGCCATGTTGTTGCCCGTTTAGGAGAGGATCAATAACGATTGTAAGTTTGTCACAAAAATTTTTTTCAAACAGTTTAGTTATAGCTGACAATGCCTCTATAATTTTTTACTGAGCTGACATGCCTATATAATTTTTTACTGTGATATGTGCTGATTTCCAGAAACGCAGAAATATACATGTAAAGTGGCAGCCCTAACTAAGAAGACAAGGTGGCATCCTTGCCATCTGATGTGAGTCAGTCGATCCGCAGCCGTCGATCGAGAAAGCCGTGAAGTTGCAGCCGTCGTGTCGTTAAGCGTACTGTCATGTCGTTAGGCGCAGTTGATGTATAATTAATTAATTCTAGTTCTATTCATTTCTATTCATCTCTATTCATGTAATAAACATTCATCTTAACATAAATAGTTGGTTTGAATTAAATATTCATCTTTACATACATGACTGCGATATATTGAAAATTATATACAGGGGTTATATGATAGTTTCTGAAGCTAGGATATATACAGGGGTTATATGATAGTTTCTGAAACTAGGAAGCTTGGCGGTAGTAGGTCAGGTCCAGGGCCTTTTTTCATATCAAGTTCTCTTATGGCCCTAGAAATATTTTCTCTGGTTAAATAGAGTTTATCAGCGATTAGCAACTGGCAGGTTTCAGAAAGTGGCGCGTTAGATGATCCTCTGACCGGACAAAAAACTTCTTGAAAATCGTCGGCAGACATATCGCATATTTTTTGTGCATCAGAAGAAACTGAGTTGCATTTGTACATGGACGTGGGATAACCAAAAGCTTTTCGCTTGGTGTTTACGAAGTGGAAAAATTTTTTGGGGTCATGAATTATGTTTTTCCTTGATATCATTGCCAACATTGATATTAGTTTTTATTATCCTATAAAGCTTGTTTCTCTGATTTCGTAAAAACCTTAGATGTCAATCCAACTATGGCTCAGAACTCTTTTTTCTTTATCTTTGGCACGTGCTTCTCAACCGCATCGAAAATTAACTGGTAGAACGAATACACTGCATAGTCCAATTCTAAAGGTAGAACTATAATTACAATTAAGTGAGCTTTAATTAGCTTAAGCGACAGTACGGTTGCATAGAAAACAACGCGGCATACCCATAATGTACTTACTTATCTGCCGTTTCGTTCAATTCGGGCTACTTAAGCGGCCTACGACTGGGACCGTACATCACTTAAGTGAAATTTGACTGGAGGTTTGTGTAACGACTAGGACCAATAGAAGGTATGGAAAGTATTTGAATATGTTTTCGTGGATCGCTTGTTATTGTTACAGGAGGTAGAAGTAATGATTGTTCCTTTGTATGCGGTATTGTAGAAGCAATCATAGTTATGTAAAATATATGAATATTTTATTGTTAAACGGTTCATTGACAGTTTACAATACAGGAAGTAGTAATTAGATGTCTCGAATATGATCCTGCGCGGCATTGTAGGAACAATAACAGGTATTTAAAATATTTTGCTGCTGTGATTCGCTGCTGAGGAAGAAAAGGACACCAGATGTAGAGGTTGTTTGCATTTGGAAAATATCTAGTTGTCATTGCATATCTAACCGTTTAATTATAAGTCTATTCGCGTACTACGATTAATTGGAATTAATTGAAAACTGAAAATTTCGCGTCTTTCAGTAAATTTCAGTAGGGTCTGAGCCACTGAAAAAAACTAAAAACTGTCAAACGGTTTTTGGCGTAATGTTATTATGAAGGACGAATATTTTTGTGGCGATAATTTATCACCGCTTAGAATGACTTTATAATCACTATTGTTCTCCCAAAAACCGACAACTTACACTTTTGTTTGTCAATTTTCAGCAAATACAATGAGAGCGTTTTCGTACTTTTCATGAATTTGCCCCACCCAATGATTCAGGAAAATTCCGTGACTGAAAGTACGCGAACAGACCTTATATTAGAACTAGTACCCAAAATATAATTTTAAAAAGAAAACACGTTGAGCAACATACGAAATAATAAAGGCACGAACATACGAAATAATAATTTACTTAGTTTTAAAAATACAAGTACATATACTACTTAAATGCCATCACACCGCTTTGTACTGGCAAAATCTATATTCAAAGAATAACCACACACCATGTTTCAGCTATTCACTATTGAATATTATTCATCACCAGTAAAACACTTGTTGATTAAATATATTCCGATCTCATATCAATATTGCGCAAAACAACATTTCTTTCGTACACTTTTTTGAATATAAGTACATATTAAGAACTTGCACCAAGCCCATCGTTATAATCTAATAATCTACAGCAAAGTGACGAGGTTCAGCTCAGCTACAATTTTCTATGATTTCTTGCAACAGAGCTAGCAAGCTATGAAGACAACTATATTTCAATTGCAGCAAAAACCTATTCAAATATATTGCGTAAACGCTCACATCAGTTCATCTCATATGCCTGCAAATTTCAACTCATATTCGCCACTCTGGCGGCAGCTTCATGAAGCTTCACTTAATTCTATTATGGGCAAATTAACCGATCGACATCAATTGAGTGAATTTTCGTTCAGTTTCAGCGCTCACTTAAGCTAACTAAAGTGCATTATAGTTTAACCTTAACGTTAAAAGAGTACTATTCCAGTCAATATTGTTTAAATGGTGGTTAATTCTCTCATAATCACCATTACGAAAATCATATACAATGGAATTGCTGTATGATTGGGAAATTGTCAAACCAGACACTGGTAGATAGACCGTAGACGCAGAGTGGTGAAGAGTGTTGGAGAAAAAATGGTCTGCATCAGCCACTACATCGTCGTATCTATAAGTAAAAATAAGATGCAACCAATTACCATTTGGTTAGAAGTCGGAGTGATTTGCTGCAAATCATTGCTATAAAATGTACTGACAAGATTTAAATATATCAACCGGAAGGAGGATATTGCCATTTTCATCAGCCGTGATCTTTAAATTTGGGCGATTAAAATCTCCCATTATTATAATCTTGTCATCATCTTTAAGAGATGATACTGTATAAGAAATGGTTTTATATATGTCATTGTACACGGCGTCGTCTGAACTAGGTTGAATGTAGAAAACTTCGATATAAAGAAAACCGTTGGACCAAGAAATTCTGAGAAATTCTATGTGGACCAGTTTCAACTATTTCACTTGGCAGGGAGTTGTGAATAGCAATGAGCAAACCGCCACCTCTTGTTTGTCCAGTTTGCAGATAGTTACGGTTATTTCTATATATGGTCCAGCAACCATCAAGAATTTCTTCGTTTTTATGGGAATCATTCAGCCAGGTTCCTGTAAAAGTAAGTACATAGAATTGGCAAGATTTGGAGTTTCTGAAACAATTTGGATTTAGATTATTTGCAACTATTGCATGCTACCGAATACATGTGGCTTTTGGTTAGAGATAAGTAGGCAGGGGCGCACATTTTTCACGAGAACCGGTACAGATTGAAATTTTGTGGGGCATTAGTCCCATTGATATACAAAAATTGTCATAGGTGTTCTATGAAATTCCTCTCCTAATTTGAAGCACATCAACATTTACAATCATGTCAAAAAACAACCCTTTTTCAAAAATTAAAATAATTAAAGGTAAAAATAAATTCACGAAACCCCTATGACAATTTGAAGGTTCTAAAGTTCTAAAAAATTGAAGCAGCTAGCTCTTAGAGTTTTGGAGAAACCTTGCACGCGAACTGTAAAAAAAAGTTTAGAGAAAAACATATTTGTCGTTTTACGCACAGGGCATTAAAAACATTTTTTTATGCCACTCACAATTTTTTCCGGGACCAAAGCGGTTCAGTTCTATGCATAAGGGGATGTGGAATGCAAAAAAAAAACTGGCACCAAAATTAATTTTATGTATTTAACCCCCTTAATGATAGCGTATTTGAAAATTTGCTATTTTATTGCTACAAAACTTACTTGGTTTGAAAATAAATAAATAATGTATGCGATTTAGATTTGAACAAAAAAAAAATTATATTTAGCTAATAAATGTTCAAAATAGAATGAAGTTCAATATATGAGGCATTTAAATATTAATTTTATAACCTTCTGGAAATGTTTTATGATTTTTTGCCATCAAATAATGTGAAGATCTTGCTGGGGAACTTCAACGCCAATGTTGCGAGGAAGGAGGAAACACATCGCGGCCATCAGCCACGATTCTTGCTCTCTCAAGGGACAACGAGTTACCGACTTCGCTTGCATTTGTTTTACGGTAACGAAACAACATGGACATCATGTTACAACCGCATCTTTAATCAGATCGATTGCATTTTGATTCAAAAGAGGTAGGTCTTCATTATTTTGGATGAGCGATCTAACCGTGGGAGCAGCTGCGACTTTGACGGCTATATACTAAGGACCCGATATTGATGTCGAATCTCGCTAACTTATGAAACCAATGCAAGATCAAGACGTAAGTTCGATGTCGAAAAATTTCAAAGCAAAAAGGTGAAAGCCTGTTATTTGGAAATTGAACTAGCTTCCGCGCCTACCATCACGGCTATCTACGATGTCTGAACTGCCATCAAACACGCACCGAATGCAGCAGCCAAAAAGTTTATTGGCAGTATAGCCACGCGTGGGAGACACTTAAAAGAAGGCTCGAAGCCACGCATTAGCTGATGACCGAAGTATCAGAAGCGGCTCTAACTAGATGAAAAAGAGATGGGCGTACTACTTCCAGTAATTATTCAATGGAAATGTCCCCATACTCTATGATTCGCCATCAGCTCATACGATAATATCGCCCCGTCTCACTTCGAACATTAGATAAAGTTCAACAGGCCAGGAAAATCTGATGAAGCATAGGCATCGATGGGATCCCTGTGGGAATCTTGAAGACATGTGAGATCAACGTTTTTAGGGCAATCTATCGGCCAGTCGTAAGCATCTGGGTGTAAGGCACGATGGCAGATGAATGGCGAACAAGCCTTATCTGTCCTTTTTACGTGAAATATGATAAATTGCGGTGCGAAAATTACAGGGGCATCTCATTACTTTGTACTTCGAAATCTTGAATTTCTCATGACACTGAAAAAATCCTTGGCGAATATCAAGGTGATTTTAGACATAAAAGATCGACAACATCATCCATCAATCGATCAAATGTTAGGAATTTGACGCCGATGTTAATCAGATATTCTTCGACTTCAGACAAGCAAGTACACGATAGCACCGACCGAACTCCATTATATAATATTATGCTTCAGTTCGGAATCCCAGCAAAGTTGGTAAAATTAGTGAAAGTGAACTTGACCGGTTCAACACCTCAAGTGCTAATTCAAAATGACGTAACCAACTCGTTTTCAACAAACGAGTTTAAAACAAAGGATGGGTTAGCTATTGTATTTTTAAATTTAGCATTCGAGAATGTCATCAGAAAAATCCCCGTCGCCACAAATTAAAGTATTATTCAAATTGCCGCATATAGTAGGCTATCGTGGTAACTCGTGCTATGGCTACATAAGCGATACCTGGACGCTAACTCGGATGCCGAAAATAAACCCTAAATACGATTGAAAGTAGGGTATTGCGTAGAATTCTTGTTTAAGTTGTAGCGATTTATGATATGAAGATGATAACGAGACATCTCAGCGAGACCGAAGTCCAGTCGAGCTACTCCAACCTCAACTTCGCATTAGAAACCGCTGCAAGTGGATCCCAACGCGTTGCCATAAACTTGTTTTGTGTGTTCCCGACCAAGTGGGAAAATAAATACATAAGCATCAGCTCATAGCTCCCACAACTTCACGTCATAAATGCTCATCCATTCCCACTCACATGTCCCTGAATCGCGATTCGTTTTTCTTATATTCAAGAGAACAGTTAGTCTCTCGAGGTTTTCATATGCAGCTCTATTCTGCCTTACCCCTTCCTGCCAATACCCTTTTTCAATCTTTTCCTTGTAGGGTTTGGTTCCAACTGTTGTCCGATTACGTGCGGTTATTTCAGCTGGGTTGGCTTAGGTTGAGTTTGAAAAAAAGCAACAACTATTGCGTTTTTTGTCCCCAGCGTCGGATAAGTCTGAACCAACTGAAACGACCCGGCAAACGAAGCATGGTCTACGAATTTGGATTCTAGAACGCCAGATCACTCAATCAGTCTGAAATTGTTGAAGAATTATTATTGAATTACATTATTACCAGTCTGTACAAACTGCACGTGCTGGCAATCCAGGAAATAAAATAGATTGGCATCGAGATATACCAATCACAATATTCAAAAGCAGGAAGCCCGCACGAAGCCGTATATTCGGAGTAATATTGTGGATAAAGAGTGTAACCACACGGACTTCAAAGCAATAAGCGAATGATTTTGTGCGATCTAATCAAAGCTAAAGTCTTTAAAATATGATTGATAAACGTTTACGTCGCGACATAAAAAAGACGCGGAAATGAAGGATGGATTCTATTACCACTTGAAAATTTTTTCGGCTCATTGTCCACAAATGAAAACAAAATCATACTGAAGGCGTATGTGACGAAGACCAGTTTTCTTTTAAGTTCGACATCGAAATGCTTCAAATGGCGTCGCTCCATCCTAAAAAATAACAGGCTGGTTGAAGAAATTTGGATGGAGATAATGCCAAATGTCGCAGAACAAGTGGTTAGGTGTGAAGCCCGGCGCAAAATAAAGACTGTTTTGACGACGAATGCCAGAATGCGCTAGAGAAGAAAAAAATTAGGCCGGCACAGTTCTTGGAAAGGAACACTAGGACGAAGAGAGAGAGCAATATGAAAACCTCCGACGAGCACCGAATAAGATCATTAGATGTAACAAACGGAAATATTATAAGGGAGCGATTGAAAAGCTTTAGCCCTGCACATTGCTGATTATTATCAGACCCAACAGACGTCTTCGTAGATGCCCCAATAGTCCCTTCAACGCTAGAAGAAGTCGTATTTGCCATAAGAAGAAAAGAATAATAGAACGGTCGACATCGACCATATTCCGGGCGAATTATTCAAATGCGGTAGAAGCTGCACTATAACGTCATCCACAAAGTGATCCAGCACATCTGGGATCAAAAGAAAATATCTCAGGAATGGTGCAAGTCCATAATATGCCTTATTCATAAAAACGGAGACAAACTACGATTCGAAAGTTACAAGGGCATATCACTACTATGTACGTCCTACAAAATATTAACGAAAATATTAGAAAATAAAACTAAAGTTTACGCTGACAATGCCATTGCGAGTAAAAGAAAGGAAACAATGTCACTTGGAGCAAAAGGAAGGTAATGGGCTGCTCCCACCGCTGTTCAAATTATTGAGTACTTGATAAGTAGTTGCCTACGCAGATGACATCAACTTCCTGATACGTTGCCGAAGAATATATAGAATAGGTACAAAAATAAGTACCGGCATTAATTCGATATCCTAAACAAATTTGAAATCCTAAACTATTTGTTGGTTTGCTTTTTATAAGAAAAAGTCGGTGAAACTCGACTATGTTCGTTTTAGATCGCCTCTGGTGTTACTCCACTTACCATATTTTCCCTTTCATACTCTGCTTCTTTGCGTGATTTGTGCTCTGTCTCTATGAGTTTCCGTGCATGGTAAAGTTTCGCCTCCAAATCAGCCATGTTCTGCAATGATGCATCGAGTTCTCGCTGTAAGCGTTGGGCCTCCTGAATTGCAGCCATCCATTGCAAGCGACATTCTTCTTGTACTTTCACAAATTTCAAAAACTCTGTAAAACCTGCACATTAATTTGGACCGCCAAAGCAACTATTTGAATTCAAACCTTCTTCGGCAGCGCCGTCGATTAGAACTTGCACACACCGCATTAAATCATCAAAAGCAGCTACCAGCGACATGATGCCATGAAAATTATTTTCTCTATATCACGTATGACAAGAAATGAACCACAAGTTCTACAATCTTTAAAATTTTCAAACCAACACTGCACTTTGAATTAAAAATTCACAACGTCTCACTCGTTACACAAACTTCAAACGCTGCCGTTGCGATTTTAACAAATACAGTTCAGTGAGCAAAGGAGCGGTCATTGAATGGGTGTGTTTACAGCACGCGCTTAGTCCGCGCTTTATAGGGGGTGTGTTCAATGTGCATGCTATAAGCCTGAATTACATTGAAATGCAGTGCAGCGCAGTGCAGTGCAGTCCAGCGCGGTGCCGAAGCAGTGCACCATGGCCGTCATATAGAAGGCCGGTCGCAAAAGCAATTAACTTACCAAGATGGCGTGCTTAATGTACCTTTTTTCGACCAGTCGACGTACATTTCTCGACCAGTTCGACCAATAAAAGTACATTAGTACCTGTCAGATTGCAAGTCGCGACCGGCCTTCTATATGACGGCCATGAGTGCACGCATTGCAAAGCACATTGAAAGCAGTGCAGTGCTCTGACAATGAAAGTCAAATTAATTTGTGGAGGTTTGATATTTAGATTTTCTGCACCTGTTTTTCGTCCATTTACAATTTAATGCCTGGAACGGAATTTCTGCCTCAATTGAAATCGTTTTTGCCCGGTCAACTACTCTCAAATGCATGTCAGCTGATGCAGTCTGCAGCGTTTTAGAAATTAGCCTAAACGATGCAGTGCAGTCCGCTGCACTGCACTGCACTGCAGTTAATGTGAATTGCCACAAGCAATTGCATGAGTTCTAAATTTCAGTGTACTGCACTGCACTGCACTGCAATCCAATGTAATTCAGGCTATAAGGCTGGTACTGAGTTCGAGTTCACGTGAAATTTTGACATGTTTCCATTATCTGGTCATTCTTTCGAGCGAAAATTTTGACAATTGAGAAAAGCAGAGACAATGCTCATTTCTGACGGATAAAATGTCATGAATTTCACTTTTCACTGCTGAATTTCACTGCTCCATTTTCAAATTGAAACACCAAATGTCACTTTTCCGCTCGAAAGAATGAACTGCACAAACTAAATTGGCGTGAAATGACTGACAACATGTTTCAGTGCCATCTATGTTTTCGAAGCGAAAGCAACTTCAAAGCAACTTTTCATGCTAAGAACACAGTACCAAACTTGCTTATTTTCAAGCGAAATTTTCGCCGAAACAGATTTCGCGCGAAATTTTGTATGAAAATTTCGCGTGAAATCGAACTCAGTACTATGCTATAGCTGCTAATTTAGCAGCTCTATAGCTACTTTCTGATACTTGCTATTTGACAGTCGGGCTGTCCAAGATTCCGGAATAGCTGCTAAAGGCTGGTACTGAGTTAACCGTGAAACTAAATTTTGACATTTCCCCATTATCTAGCCATTCTTTCGAGCGAAAATTTTGACAACAGAGAAAAGCAGAGACACTGCTCAGTCTTGACGGATAAAATGTCAAGAATTTCAATATTCGATCGATTTTCTTATTGGAAAGTCATTTGCACTGCTCAATTTTCAAATTCAAATACTAAATGTCACTTTTTAGCTCGAAAGAATGAACTCAATGAACTGCACAAACTAAATTGGCGTGAAATGATTGACAACATGTATTAGTGCCATCTATGTTTTCGAAGCGAAAGCAACTTGAAAGCAACTTTTCATGCTAAGAACACAGTACCAAACTTGCTTATTTTCAAGCTAAATTTTCGCCGAAACAGATTTCACGTGAAATTTTGTATGAAAATTTCACGTGAAATCGAACTCAGTACTATGCTTAAAGGCTGGTACTGAGTTCGAGTTCACGTGAAATTTTAACATGTTTTCATTAGGTCTGTTCCCGTACTACGATTAATTGCAATTAATTGCAATGAAGCGTACTAAAACGGACTAAAAAACTCTGTTTTAGTACGTTTCATTGCAATTAATTACAATTAATCGTAGTACGGGAACAGACCTATTATCTGGTCATTCTTTCGAGTGAAAATTTTGACAATGCAGAAAAGCAGAGACAATGCTCATTTCTGACGGATAAAATGTCATGAATTTCACTTTTCGATCGATTTTCTTATTGGAAAGACATTTGCACTGCTCAATTTTTAAATTGAAACACTAAATGTCACTTTTAGCTCGAAAGAATGAACTGCACAAACTAAATTGGCGTGAAATGATTGACAGCATGTTTCAGTGCCATCTATGTTTTCGAAGCGAAAGCAACTTCAAAGCAACTTTTCATGCTAAAGGCTGGTACTGAGTTCGAGTTCACGTGAAATTTTGACATGTTTCCATTATCTGGTCATTCTTTCGAGTGAAAATTTTGACAATGCAGAAAAGCAGAGACAATGCTCATTTCTGACGGATAAAATGTCATGAATTTCACTTTTCGATCGATTTTCTTATTGGAAAGACATTTGCACTGCTCAATTTTCAAATTGAAACACTAAATGTCACTTTTTAGCTCGAAAGAATGAACTGCACAAACTAAATTGGCGTGAAATGATTGACAACATGTTTCAGTGCCATCTATGTTTTGGAAGCGAAAGCAGATTCAAAGCAACTTTTCATGCTAAGAACACAGTACCAAACTTGCTTATTTTCAAGCTAAATTTTCGCCGAAACACATTTCACGTGAAATTTTGTATGAAAATTTCACGTGAAATCGAAGTCAGTACTATGCTTAAGAACACAGTACCAAACTTGCTTATTTTCAAGCTAAATTTTCGCCGAAACAGATTTCACGTGAAATTTTGTATGAACATTTCACGTGAAATCGAACTCAGTACTATGCTTAATAGCCCGTTCACACTAGGCTCTAAATCAGGCGATTTCGATCAGCTGATCGCTTTAGAGCTAAATCAACTTAAATCTACCTGATTATCCATACATTTTTTTCGGTTTCCGACCGAGTTAATCAAGTAGATTTATATGCCGTTCACACTACACTCTAAATCAGGCGATTTCGATCAGCTGATCGCTTTAGAGCTAAATCAACTTAAATCTACCTGATTACCCATACATTTTTTTCGGTTTCCGACCGAGTTAATCAAGTAGATTTATATGCCGTTCACACTACACTCTAAATCAGGCGATTTCGATCAGCTGATCGCTTTAGAGCTAAATCAACTTAAATCTTACCTGATTACCCATACATTTTTTTAATAGCTAGCTTATTTAATCCTGGAGATATAACTGTATATTGCAATTTATTTTCTTTAATATGGAAAAACTGAAAACACCAACTTGATATCTTTTAAAAAAAAATATATATATTTTGTTGAATATGGTTTGTTATTGCTACTTCTAATAGCAATTATTATTTAAATGCATGCAATTATTATTTTAAATGCAAAATATTGTATAGAAAAATCTACTGCAATTTAATACTCTACATCTCACAACATGTTAAATCATATTAATCAATTAAATTAAAATTAAATTGAATTTCAGTAAGCTTCTTCGATTCCTCCATTCTCGCCATTTTCGCACATTTCACGTGTTGGTTTTTGGCTACGAAAAATCTGAAAAATCCCCGTGTGTTTTAGTTCTAAAAGATTATAGTCTCTGATTAGATAGCTTCTGAAAATGTGTCTAAAAATGGTTGAGTAAACGACGCGAACTACGAAAACGGAGATGAAGATTTGGCGATTAGCCAAATCATTCAGTTTTGAGTGGTTTTGGGAGTGCGCGATTTGGTACAAAGTGCAAAGTTCTTTTACGATTTTTGAAGCAACTGTTCAATGCTTTGAGCTGCGCTTGGTTTTGGGGGTGTCTTTTTTTAAACTAATTAATTTAAAATTAAAAAAAAAAAATTTTCTTCGATTCCTTCATTCTCGCCATTTTCGTCCATTATTGGCCAATCGGTCCCTCCTTTTCCGTAGGTTTCGCGTCGTTTACTCAACCATTTTTTTCCCCAGCCATTATTGTGAATATTCTACAAAAAATTGTTCATTTCCCCTTCGTGCGTGCTGAATTCGAGTACTTTAAGAGTATTTTGCAGAGTTTCGAATTTTGTTTTGATTCCTTCCTTCTTTTGCAAACAAAGCGTGTGTCAGTTGCGAGGCCTCAGAAGACACAAATGGTTTTCATCAAAATGCGTTGGGGAAGAAAGGGGGAGGGGGCCCGATCGCATTTGCATTTCAAGGAAATAAAGGAAATCATAAAAAACACCATTTTAATGTTCTCGAGAGGTATCAAGTCGGTTGCCATCATCCATCGATTTGGTTTGTTCGCCTGATTAAATAAAATAGGTTCGCAGAAAGGTTTTTTTGCAGAATTTTGCAGCAAAAAACCCCAGCCGCCAAATTCTGTTACACCTGCTTTGCTTAAGTACGCGAACAGACTAATAGCAAAGAAGCAAAATTCCAGGCAATAACGGCTGCGAATTGATTGCCTGGTGTTGAATTGCCCTGAAAGCACCGCGGTGGTCGAGTCTTGACGCAAGGCCGACGATCGAGGCATTACGAATTGTGTGGCCACGAGGAAACTGCGGCCATAATAATATTGCGGACGCCCAGCTGACGATGAAATACTAAACCCGGGGGCACCCAGGACCGCATGAAGAATGAAGAGAAAAAACTTTTCTCTTAATACGTTTACTCATTTACTTTCCCTACATGTTCTAAATGGTTGTCGGATCGGATTTTCGGTTGTTGGGTTGGGAATTTTTTTTATTACTATACTATTGTGATAATACTATTGTGAATTTTGTTCCGGCTGATTTTATCACGTCCGGCCACGACCGGGGAAATAATATTCCGAGCGTCGTTGGAATCGCCAATATTTTCAATATCAATTGTATTTTTTTTACATGCCCCGATCACATAGAACATTGAGAGCTTTGTTTTATATACATGCATTATCTTATTTCTTGTTTAAAACATTAATTTTTGATCTTCTTTAAAACATGATTTTTGTTGATTTGCAATTTTCGTTTTTTCGCCATAATTTGATGCTGTGGAGATTCTGGATAAATGACTTTTAGTTCCGTGTTAATGTCACGTTCGTGGCTTGATTCAATGCCTCCTAGAAGTACGGGCCGTAATGCAGAATGATGACGTCAGAGATCGCGGGAACAATGTCGCGAAAAACACACGTAGTCTTATGGGACGTCCGCGGGAAAAATGAAAAATGTAACTCTATCTATCTGACAAAGCCTAATTGGTTCCAAGGTCCTTAACAAAACATATTTCTTATGCGACAAAGTCGGGCAAATATTTATCGAAATGCAAAGTTTCTGACACCGGCAGCACATTTGGTACAAACACTGGGATAAATTCGCAATTCGATACCGATAAGTGAACCAGGAGATAAGAACGTTCAGGCCTATCGGCCATCGAAGGAAGGCCCCGGATCTTTTTGCGAACTGAAGGTGTCCTTCAACCTTCAGCAGCCGCTGCCTACCGGAAGTTGGGAGGGAGGGAACCGGAAGTACAAATCAGGTACTATTGTGAATTTTCCCGGGCTGAATTGTTCTCAGAGCGTGCTTAATTCCATCCGTGAGAGGGAGAGTAGATTTCAACGAAATGTCATTCGAATTTCGTTCAAATATAGCAAAAATTGGACAAAAAAGGAAAATGTGAGTTGTACAAAATGAAAAGAAAATGCTCTTGCATATTTCTGCACCATTTTGAACAACTTTCATGCAAAAAAAATTGTACACACAAATTCGAATGACAGTTCGCTCTCTAAATCTCCTCATTCTAAATCACTTCGGGTAGTGTGAACGCTTACCTGATTAACTTTGACAGCTTCTAAATCTACTTGATTTAGAGTCGAGTGTGAACGGCTTATTAATTCCATCCGTGAGAGGGAGAGTAGATTTCAACGAAATGTCATTCGAATTTCGTTCAAATATAGCAAAAATTAGACAAAAAAGGAAAATGTGAGTTGTACAAAATGAAAAGAAAATGCTCTTGCATGTTTCTGCACCATTTTGAACAACTTTCATGCAAAAAAAAATGTACACACAAATTCGAATGACAGTTCGCTCTCTAAATCTCCTCATTCTAAATCACTTCGGGTAGTGTGAACGCTTACCTGATTAACTTTGACAGCTTCTAAATCTACTTGATTTAGAGTGTAGTGTGAACGGCTTATAAGGTAGCAGCTATTCGCTGCTCGTAGTCTGGAGGATAGCTAGAAAGTAGCTCAGGCAAAATGGACGTGCGTACACAGCTGACATGCAGTTTAAACGTCATTTTCAATTGGAAATTGAAATGAAAAGAAGTTTTTGCGCTTTTGTGACACAGGAGATGAGGAATAAATTTGAAAATAGTGACAGCATAAATTAAATACGGGCTTTTAAACACTTAAACTCAACTCGAGTTTTAAGTTGGCTTGTACACAGCGCAGCTCATCTTGAGTTTTTAGAAGGCGAGCATGAAGCGTAAAAGGCCGGGTGCACTGATTCCTGTATTATCAAATTTTCAACGATTATTTTTTGCTCTTTTTCTCATATATGGCGTCAAAAGCCGGAAATAAGTGATGCGTTTTAAATATGTTAGGAAAATTTTAATGGATTGTGCAGCTGTATGTTGAAAACTCTTAAATTTCATACAGTTTCCAAAGTGCAATGGAAGTATTGGACTGATCCACGAAAATGCAAAAATTACAATAAAAAAATTGAAACAAAATTATTTTTGAATTTCCTGTGCAAAGGCTAACCTTCGTAGCAGCTCTTGGCTGTCCAATATCCATAGCTGCTTCACCCAGCTACTGCGAATTTTGACACTTGCTAAAGTGATGCTATGCTATGCTTTTGGAGCAGCTATAGCATGCACATTGAACACCCCCAGGGTTTACAAAGTGTAGAGAAAGATAGCTAACTTCTTAAGCACAGTACTGAGTTCGATTTCACGTGAAGTTTTCATACAAAATTTCACGTGAAATCTGTTTCGGCGAAAATTTAGCTTGAAAATAAGCAAGTTTGGTACTGTGTTCTTAGCATGAAAAGTTGCTTTCAAGTTGCTTTCGCTTCGAAAACATAGATGGCACTGAAACATGTTGTCAATCATTTCACGCCAATTTAGTTTGTGCAGTTCATTCTTTCGAGCGAAAAAGTGACATTTAGTGTTTCAATTTGAAAATTGAGCAGTGCAAATGTCTTTCCAATAAGAAAATCGATCGAAAAGTGAAATTCTTGACATTTTATCCGTCAAGAATGAGCAGTGTCTCTGCTTTTCTCCGTTGTCAAAATTTTCGCTCGAAAGAATGACCAGATAATGGAAACATGTCAAAATTTCACGTGAACTCGAACTCAGTACTAGCCTTTACGCGGTGACTGGAATTTTGGTCCGTATATGTATACGGAGTTGGTACGCTGGTGTTGGAACTAACCAAAGTGCATAGAATAGGTGCGTTTTATTAGGCGCGTTTTTTTGCTCCTCTATCCAGCGGAGAGTAGAGTAGACGCATTGAAAACAACAACACTCCTACACCAGTGAATTCACTAGTACAGAAATTCTATGCGTCATTTGTAGTTCACGTGTTGAAGTGTAGAATGTGCTGATAGAAAAAAGAAAAGCTCATGAGAAGTTGTATTTTTTTCTGTGAGGTGGCTTTCGGGTTTTCGTGGTTATGTTGAATGTTTTGGTAGTTAAGAAATTAGAAAAGGCCCTCATAATGTGTAGAAAGTTAAAAGAATTAATTTTCTGTTAGTTTTTTTTCTATTTTCTATCGATTGTGGTAGTGTATACTCGTTATTTTCTCCCTTTTTTTCAGCTGTTTTGTGGGACCACAGCGAATATAGCAACCTATGTCAGGTTTAGCGAATGCACTGCTGTTTTATACTAGATCGTTGTTTTTCCGGCATAGTTGTACTCTGCACTGCATCGGAGCAAAAAAACGCACCTATTATACATCCAGAGTAGTGCAGGATATCGATTTGCACACGAAACAACAACAACATCCAGAGTACAAACACTTGTGAATTCAGTGGAGTTCGTACTCGTGCTCTCTGTGGAACATATTTCAAAAAGCAACCAGGATAAATAGTCATACATTTGAAAACGGCGTTGGTTATATGACCTTTCAAATTTTGAAATGACAACTGTCTGACAGAAAAAAACTCGCGTGCTACTCTGGATCGTTTTATTATGCATGCAGGATACCTACTACACTCTGGATGAAAATAAAACGCAGCTAATGATAAATGGGTGGACTCCTTCCATTTTCCAGAAAAAACGATTTGACCTTGAAATTGCGCCTGGTGATATTTTTTGCGAGTGAGCCGTATGTGAGCAACGAAAAATCTAGCCTGAGTATGTAGTTGTCGAATCTTATCTTGCACCTCTTTCTATTCCATGCGATATCTTCCAATTTTCCAGGTTGATCAACAATACAATCTCAGGTTAGATCACTGGATTTTTGGGCCGTATGCATATACGGAGTCCGCACGCTGGTAGGAACTAACTTCTTACGATGTGGAACTAACTTCTTAGGTTGTGGAACCACAGCGTAAGAAGTTAGTTCCTAACCAGCGTACCAACTCCGGATATGGATACGGCCCAAAAATCCAGTGATCTAACCTGAGATTGTATTGCTGGTCAGCCTGGAAAGTTGGAAGAAATCGCATGGAACAGAAAGAGATGCAATATACAATTCGGCCACTACATACTCAAGCTAGATTTTTCGCTGCTCACATACGGCCCACTCTCGCAAAATATACCAACATAATCTCAGGCTGCTTTGACAGATAATGCATTGCGTAAATGGAGGCACAATTTCAAGGTCAAAGTGTTTTTTTGGGAAAGTGGAATAAGTTGGTACGCTGGTTGTTATTACGCTGTGGTGGAACTAACTTCTTGCGCTATGCCAGCGTACCAACTCCGTATATGTATACGGACCAAACTTCCAGTGATCTAACCTGAGACACAGCGTAATAACAACCAGCGTATCAACTTATTCCACTTTCCCAAAAAAACACTTTGACCTTGAAATTGCGCCTCCATTTACGCAATGCATTATCTGTCAAAGCAGCCTGAGATTATGTTGTTATATTTTGCGAGAGTGGGCCGTATGTGAGCAGCGAAAACTCTAGCTTGAGTATGTAGTTGCCGAATTGTATATTGCATCTCTTTCTGTTCCATGCGATTTCTTCCAACTTTCCAGGCTGACCAACAATACAATCTCAGGTTAGATCACTGGTTTTTTGGGCCGTATACATATATGGAGTTGGTACGCTGGTCAGGAACTAACTTCTTACGCTGTGCCTGAGATTGTGTTGTTGATCAGACTGGAAAGTTGGAAGAAATTGCATGGAACAGAAAGATATACAAGATAAGATTCGACAACTACATACTCAGGCTAGATTTTTCGTTGCTCCCATACGACTCATTCTCGCAAAAAATACCAACACACTCTCAGGTTGCTTTGACAGATAATGCATTGCGCAAATGGTGGCGCAATTTCAAGGTCAAAGTTTTTTTTTGGAAAATGGAAGGAGATTGCACACTGGTTAGGAACTAACTTCTTATGCTTGAGTCACAGTATAAGAAGTTAGTTCTCAACCAGCGTGCGGACCCCGTATATGTATACGGAGTTCTCTACCAGCGTGCGGACTCCGTATATGTATACGGTCCAAAAATCCAGTGAACTGGCCTGAGACAAAGTGTATAGAATGATAAGTGGGTGAACTCCTTCCATCTTCCAGAAAAAAACACTTCGACCTTGAAATTGCGCCTCCATTTACGCAATGCATTAGCTGTCAAAGCAACCTGAGAGTATGCTGGTATTTTTTGCGAGAGTGAGTCGTATGTGAGCAACGAAAAATCTAGCCTGAGTATGTAGTTGTCGAATCTTATCTTGCACCTCTTTCTGTTCCATGTGATTTCTTCCAATTTTCCAGGCTGATCAACAATACAATCTCAGGCTAGTTCACTGGAAGTTTTGGACCGTATACATATACGGAGTCCGCACGCTGGTTAGGAACTAAAGGTCCAACTAGTGATGAGTCTGCGTCCGTACGTTGACGTATGCGCCGAGGTAAACCACGCAAAGCATATGTTGCACCCAAAAATAACTTACCGAACAGCCAGAAAAGTGGCATGCTCCTTAAGCAACCTTTTGCTCAATTTTTACTATGAGCTGTCCGTACGTAAAGTGGTAATGAGATACGACTTGACATACGTTCGCTTATGCGTTGTATGGGCACTTAAATTCACTCATGTTTGCGTACGTCAAAAAGTGCCTTTTTTGCTCTAAAACCGGTCGGTTTTGAGTGACGATTACGGCCGCAGACTCATCTTTGGTTAGGGCTTAACTCTTTACGCTGTGCCTGAGATTGTATTGTTGATCAGCCTGGAAAATTGGAAGAAATCGCATGGAACAGAAAGAGGTGCAAGATAAGATTCGACAGCTACATATTCAGGCTAGATTTTTCGTTGCTCACATACGGCTCACTCTCGCAAAAAATACCAGCACACTCTCAGGTTGCTTTGCCAGATAATGATAAAAAAATAACTCTAGCTTAATGCTTGAGTTACAATCAATGCAACCAACATTCGCTGCCAAGTTTTGTTGGTGGAACGAGTTACAATCAATGCAACACAACATTTACCGTCATCTGTCACTGGCTATATTAACGAAA
The DNA here is from genome assembly GCA_947369275.1 of Nemotelus nigrinus. Taxonomy (NCBI): domain Eukaryota; kingdom Metazoa; phylum Arthropoda; class Insecta; order Diptera; family Stratiomyidae; genus Nemotelus; species Nemotelus nigrinus. The sequence goes on from OX376374.1 coordinate 71,705,144, forward strand.
TTGTTGTTTGATAATATAGATCCTTAACAGTCTCGGAAAGTGATATCAGTGAGTATTTGATCCTTTAAAAGCTGCAGCGTAAATTGCAGAGCAAAAATGAGCAAAAGAAAAACAAATTTTGATTGTCATTTGCATATGACATTTCCCATTTCCCGGACTCTCATAGGAACAGGTGGAATTGGATATTTTCAAAAATGTTGTTGCCATGCCAAGTTTGAGATATGAGCAAACTCTGCTGCGCAACAAAGTTGTGTTGCATCATTGTAACTGCTCTCATACGTTCTCATGGGTTCAAACTCATTTTGTTGTGCAACAAATGTTGGTTGCATCATGGCCTTCATATAAAAGGCCTATCGCGACTTGCAATCTGACAGGTATTAAGCTACTTTTTGAAATTGTGTAGTCCTCTCGGGGTTAAGATTTGTTGGCAATTGCTCGATGACAATTGCATTGACATTTATTTGACATTTCTTTGACAAATAATAAAGTGAATGGTGGTGTTCGGTTAAGTCAGGCAAAGAGTCTATTCTATTTGTCCTATTATCTTCGGTTTGTCGCGTAAAATATGTTTCGGAAAAGTGTCGTGGAAGTACTATGTTTATTTTGTTGCTTACAAGTGAAATATGCAATTTGGAATACCAGCCAACTACTCTCGGCAATGTGAATTGTAAACAATTGCCGATTGTGGTTTATTTATTCCACTTTGAAAATCTTCAAGTTATTGTATACAAACGATAATTCGGATAAGTTTCGTGAAAGTGCTCCGATTATACTGCTGTGTGCCGAGAATAATTTACCGTAGTTGGAATGTTATCTTTATAATTTTGCTTATTTCCAGTTCCATTTCCACTTGCAAATCCTGATGCATGCGTGAATACTGGCATCGCTTGTCCCCTGAAAGCTGGAACAGCGTATGGGTACCAAGCTATTTTACCTGTTCAAAGGTCATATTTAAAGGTAAGTAGTTTGATGAATCGATAAATATATTATTAACATGAAATATTTTTTTGTATGTTAGATTACACTCAAAGTTAAATGGCAATTGGTTGACAAAGGGTGCATCAATAATTTGCATTCAACACCCTGCTAGGCTACAGTAGACACGGGACATTTTATACTTCAATAAATTTTTTGTTTTGCTAAAAAATAACTGTTTAATAGTTAATTGTTTTTTGGAATATAGAAACATCAACTTGTGAGTACATATATAAAATATTTATTTTCTCATTTAGAATGAGTAACAATACAATTTAAATAGTTCGTTTTATTTTAAATGTACATTTCAATGGGTATTGGTTCAATTAAAGTCATAGTTTAGAAACTTACAACAAAAAGTATTTATTTGGAATTGTATTACTTATTAAATATTTATACATTTTGAGATACATGACTAGGCAGATGTTTTAAATGTTTACAAAGCAAAATATTTTCTATTTTATGCCTGTGATTTTCTTATATTGTTTATAATATAGTAAAATAAATATTTTCATGTCATGTACTAATTTCAATAACGTGTAATGAGAAAAAAAGAAGTAGAGTTAGTTTTAATAAACAATAGATTTATTATTTTGAAGCATAATGTAATAAACAATATTTCAATATGTATCATAATTCTTTAACGATGTTTTTTTAAGTAACCCATGGCACTGAAATCATTGATCATATAGCGGACGGACACTTTGTCCAACTGGATCCTAGAGGTCTGATGCCTGTTCATACTCAAGAGGAGTTCCTCACCACTACTTACAACACTATCCAGTCGTCGGACGGTGCAGTAACGCTCCGAGATAAAGATCCGCAGCGCCTTCTTCTAGAGAGCACAATGTAACTTTTACGCGAGTTATATTCATTCTACTCCATTACAAATGCATGAATTAGTATTAGTATTTTCACAACGCGATGCCGAGCTACAATCTTACCTAAACCAAACATTGGGAAAAGGAACAGCTCTTGATGACTGTCACAGATCTTATCGCTTTCGAGGACGTTGAAGCGCATCCAGTAGAAATGACGATGAGAATCATGTCGTGGGAAATTACTTGAAAACTGTGCAGTACAATATTCAAAACGTTGAAGAGGAGGACAATGATGTCTGTAAGATTTTTTGGAAAACTGTAATGGCTGCATTTAAAGCTAAATACGAATGATTTTAGTGTTGGTAGCCGATAAGCCTGTAGAAACGAGAGCCCGAGCAAGTCTCCGTATCTGTATTTTAGAAATTGTTCGGATAAGTGCCTGGAAATAGTTCGAATTGTTTTCAAAGGCATATAAAAAAGAAAATAAATCACAATGCTGACCGTGGTTCTTGGTTAGATTCGCAGCAAGCCGTTTTTGTGACTAAACTAAGCTACTATACAGCTCCTCTTCACAGTTCTGGCATTCCTACTTACCAACATATGACTCCTCTTCAAATTCCTGGCTCTTCTGCTTGTTCCTGCAAATCAATTTGATGAAGATTATGAAAAATGTATTCGATGCAATCTACCTACCTTTGTTTATATTCTTTTCCCGCTCGCTGTAACTGACATGACATATGAGTTTCCTCATATCTCCTGTAGGTGATTCTCGTGAATCTCTTTAACACCAGAGAAAAATATCACTGTGTTAATTGCTTTTGCGACAGGCCTTTTATATGAAGGCCATGATTGCATTGATTGTAACTAGTATCGTATACAGCGGACGTTTAGTCCGCGGACTAAACACCAAATTCCACCTAAATTTTTTAGTCCACGTGCTGTATACACTCGTGGACCGACCTAAATTTAGGTCGGTCCACGATTTCAAGCGACCTGACCTAAATATAGGTCGTGGACTATAATCGTTGTAAACACACGCGACCTAAACATTGATTTTTGCGCGACTATTAATAATGTATGTATGTTGAATATAAGCTCATAACATTCCCCTTTGACACAAAATCATTGAAATAAACATGTTTGAGAGACAAATGAAACGATAAATACAGTGCATGAACGAAAATTAAACTAAATGACAGCTGTCATATGCGAACGAGGACTAAATTCGACCATGGCCTTCATATAAAAGGCCTATCGCGACTTGCAATCTGACAGGTATTAAGCTACTTTTTAAAATGGTGTAGTCCTCACGTTATTAAGATTTATTGGGAATTGCACAATGACAATTGTTTGACATTTCTCTGACAATTAGTAATGTGAATGGTTCTACTCGGTTGAATCAGGAAATAGAGTCTATTATCCGGAGGCTCGTTTCGAAGTTTTTGTCGCGTAAAAGATATTTCGGATAAGTGTCGTGAAAGTGATGTGTTTATTGTGCTGTATACGCGAGAACTTTGCAATTTGGAATACCTGCCACCTACTCTCGGCAATGTAAATTGTAAACAATTGCCGTTTGTGGTTGGTAGGATTTATTCCACTTTAAAAATCATCAAATATTGATAATCTGCAAATTCTTCTACAAAAACGATACTTCGGATAAGTGTCCCGGTAAATTGAGGTATGATGCTAAAGACTTTTTATATCTAAATTACTTGTGAAAAATCCCAAAACAACAGTGATTAACATGACATATGAGTTTCCTCATATCTCCTGTAGGTGGATCTCGTGAATTTCTATATAACCATAAAAAAACATCACTGTGTGGACTGGTTGGGAAAAGTAGCTTAGGTCCGCCATCTTGTAGCTTAATTGCTTTTGCGATAGGCCTTTTATATGAAGGCCATGATTCGACCTAAGCAAATTTTAGGTCAGGTTGGTATAAACACCTGAGGACTAAGTTCATTTAGTCCACGCTTTAGGTCAGGTCACTTTTGGTCCGACCGCTGTAAACCGCACTACTCAGGCTTTAGGTGAAGTTTGGTGTATAGTCCGCGGACTAAGCGTCTGCTGTTAACGTACCCATTGCTTACATGTCAGATGAAATTGAAATTAGGTTAGGATAATGCAGTGGATAATTGGTAAATCAAGTTGAAGTATACCGGGAGATTTTAATACCATACAGCAGCGCTGTTAGATTACACGATTACACACCCGAGAAGATTATGTTCTGTAGATCAAAATGTGTGAGGAAAGCCAAGTGATCACAAATGTGCCCCAAAAGCGTTACTATAGGCAACGTGCCCATTCCAATCCGATCGCAGACCATTGCTTTGAGTAGTAAGTGCTTTTCAAAGTCAACAAAACTGATTATTCCACTCACGATTTCTAATACACTCTCAGCACAATTAATCATTATATATTATTAAAAAACCCTGCTACTTGAGTGTAATGTGACTGTGGTGTATTTCAGTCCGGCTCATCCCAACGATCAAGACTGGCCATTACTATACCCCGGAATAGGTGATAACAAAGTGGAGTTCGCTGATATTGGCTGCGGATATGGAGGCTTCTTAATAACACTAGGTGAACTATATCCAAACAAATACGCCATTGGCATGGAGATTCGAGTTAAAGTCTCAGACTATGTTATGGATAAAATAAAAGCTCTTCGAGAGTCGAATCCTAATAAGAATAATAATATAGCATGTCTGCGTACAAATGCAATGAAATATTTGCCAAATTTTTTCCATAAAGGACAATTAAAAAAAATGTTCTTCCTGTATCCCGATCCCCATTTTAAAAAAGCCAAACATAAGTGGAGAATAATAAATTCATCTTCACTCTCAGAGTACGCATACGTTCTTCGTAAAGGAGTGAGTATGATTCGTAAAAGGATTTGGATGTAAAATATGAATGCATTTTCAATCAGGGTTTAGTGTATACTATAACAGACGTGAAGGATCTGCATGAATGGATTGTGAAATATTTCACTTGGCATCCCTCGTTTGAACAAGTTCTTGAGGATGAACTGGTGTGTAATATATTTTCTGCTTTAAAATTCCGCAGTGAAGTTCTCAAAATTATTGAATTTCAGCAAGAAGATCCCATAATTGAAAAGTTGTATGAGAGTAGCGAGGAGGGAATTAAAGTCGCGCGTAACAAAGGTGATCGATACTTGGCCGTATTTAGGCGAATATGATGGCGTAATAGTTTTTTTATACAAATCGAAAACTTCAATAGGCATTTTATCTGCATTGTGTAATAGTAAAAGAGTATTGAAATGTCTTTATGCGGCGACAGTGTAAATTAAAGAATATTTACAATTTAGAATCTACTATGCTATGATAGTAGCAGACAACAATGAAGGTAACGATTTAAATATTGTAGAAAATAATGATTAAAGATACCTAAGCAATATAATTTTTTACTGTTGATTTGAAGATCAGAATTCTTCCTGATGTAATAATAATCTTTAAGCTAATATGTAAGAATGTGATGTTGATTTGGCAATGAAAATAATAGCCTAATCTTTTTGGCTCGGTTTGGGATTGATGGTATTTTCTGCCCACTTTGAAAATACGTAGTTTATTTGATCGCCGTTTCTGTGTGAACAATTGATAACCTATCTCAGAAAGTGAAGTTTTGTTATTGAGTCTTATTTTCGAAGCAAAATTTGGTGTTGAATTTTTATCGGTAGCTCCATTTGTGTAATTTCCTTTTCTCTTCATTTTAGTAAAAATACATTTGCCTGCAGCCATGCCTTCGGGAAGCTAAATCTCTTTCAATTTTTTGACAAATATAGATTTCTCGTAGATTATCTGCCCTATTCATCACTGTATATTGGCAAAGCTAGATGACATTGCTAGCTTTCACAACAATTGAGTCAATCTGATCGACAAATGTGAATGGTTGATTCAGCAATACTACTAAATGGAGTATTTCCGCTGATGTAATCAATAGTATACTCAAAAGTGAGTATTGATAGGTTACAGGATTATTTTTACGTGTGTTAAATAAAATAGTAAGCAACGCGGAAGGCGAATCTGTTTAGATCCGGCTACAAACTATGGCAGCCATTTAGATTTATAATAGCTTTAAAAATTTCGACGTTATCGGCATAAAGCAATACAGGATGACAAGAATGAAACCTTACATTATTAATAAATAAGGCAAACAGTACAAGATCCAGATGACCAACTTGTAGAACACTACACGTGGTTCTAATCTCAGATGACAAAGCACCGCGAAAGTATGCATGGTGGATATGATAGTACGAGTCAACCCAGTTCAAAAATAAGTTAGAGAATTGAAAGAAATGAAGTTTAGCCAAGAATACAGAGTGATCAAAGCAGCGAATGAAAAAATACCGTACCTTAAGCGTACTGTACGCGAAAGTACATATACGCTATCCTAGTCTGTAATGTTTGCGTACATGTACACACGATACGAAATAGACGCAATGCAAATACACGGTACAATTGGATACTGCACAGTAGTTGTACAAAATGAGAATGCATTTTTGTGATTAAAGTTGCAAGTCCCAATGATATGGTTTAAAAAGAATCGAGAAGAATTTTCCATTTTGTGCAATTTTTGTGCCAATTTCACACACGCGATTATTTCGGTTTTCCACGTCGAAAACACAGCCCTACAAATGTATATTAAAGGCCTCCTGGATATTACCTGGCAATGCTGTTATTTCTATTGTTCTATCCTATCGTCTATCCGTACTCTTTTAGATCGTTGCCTTTCCTTGAATACACGCTGGCCCAGCTCAGTCCAGGTCAAATCGAGAGTGTTCCAATGTTCTGTCCACACTAGATCCCTTAAACTAGGCCGGGAACAAAAGTAATTAATGTGCGAAATGGCGAATTTAGGAAAAAATCGTTAACCAGTCTGCACAATTCCTTTTTTCTACATATTCCGAATACAAACGGAACTGGTAAATGCATCAGAAATATCAGGGAAAAGCACGGAATTGGCACACGCATCAGCTGTTTAGTTAGCATTAGGTGTTTGCAAATCGTATCTGGCCTGGTTTAGTAAGCTTTCAGTGGCCGAGTGTACGACGGCCAGTAGTGTACACATGCTGGTCATAGCCTCCACTGGTCTTACGTGGGCCAACGTGTATTTTCCACATTACATGTGCCAAAAGTGTCACGAGATTTGTTGCAAAATCTGCGAAGTTTGCTGAAAATGTCGCCAAAAAACCAGCCAGAAAATAACGGCAGTGGTAGTACTCCATATGTGAACACTGAAGCTGATGATGAAGAGTTTTTGGCAGGTAAATTCACCTATCACAGCGTGTCGATTGCTTGCGCGGCTAATAAAGTTTTGTTTTGTAGAAATCAAGGATGTGGATCAGAGCCTTGATTCGTTAAGTAGTGCTCTTGACATGATCGAAGAGCGCGCGGACGGCATTAAAGCTAAGCTGCTAGAAATATTGAACTCCAATAAAGAAATTCGTGAATCCATGGTTGCAGAAAATGTGGAAAATCAGAAGGAAGAAAGCAAAATGGAATAAAATTCTAAGAGATTTGTTGTTGAAAGCAAGAGCAGTATTTTGTGTAGGTCATTCCAACTGACTGTTCGGTTATTACTACATATACTTAATATTTTACGATGTTCCATATTGACTAAAAGAAATAGATTTAGCTTTACATAAACTACAAATCTATCATTCAGGGTAAATATGTGAAAAGTATTTCCGCTGTAACGTATTCAGATTACTCTCTAATCCAGATTTATTTGAAAAACAAACTAAAATAATTATAAAGTTTTATTGAAATGAAGCGTCCACATGCTTCATTTTTAAAACGTCCGAAATGGAAATTTGGTGGGCTTTGCTGAACTGAAATGTATTTCAGTAAAAAATGAAGCAAACGAATGAAAAAAGTTTACAAAGACGAAAACGATGCAATCAACCAGATAAAAGGAAGACAAATCGTCAGCATCGATATTCTTTGAACAATTAGTCTTCGTTTTATCGACTTGACAAACCTTTCTCTGAACAGTGATTAATTGCGTAGACGCAGTTCCCGCATAATGGCAGTCTTCCTGTCAAATCATTTCAGCTAATATTCTACTATTTAGTTTTATAAGGGGCTCCCCAATTGAAAAAATAAATTCAGTTGGAGCGCTCGACGGAATAAATGTGTTTTAACCTTTTAATCAATGCAAGTGAAGAAAAAATATTAGAGAAGATTGTTACAAAAGATAATAAGGGAGTGTTTTGAAATATAAAAAAGAAATTGGTGTATATCCAATTAAATGTCTGGATGGAATAATAGTATTGATGCAGCATATTTAAATCTTTTTAAAAGCGAAAATAGTTTTAGTCTAGTTTATGAACCTTAGTCAACTTTCGCAAATCTACCCAGTTCATATTTTCCTTACAGTATTCTACTATACACAAGAAAAAATTGGAGCCTGGACCTGAGAAAAACAAACACAAATTATTAAAAGCCATGAACCTTCAAAAAAAATCGAAATTAAATGAAGCTCCGTAATAAATAAACAATTGAACCATGGAAAAAATCTACAAATTAAAGTTGTCCCATTACTGAAATCAGGTAAAAATCCTAATATCTTTAAAAGTTTTCCCTAGCATGCTCATTGAATATACTCATTATAGCTATAAATAACATGGTTAAAGATAAATTCATTTTAGAATGTGAAGTTTTCGAGCATCTCCCTAAAAATCTCCATATGCGTAAATCAGGTAGAATAGTAAGTAAGGAATAGTAGAATAAATAAGCAAATTATGATGCATCCTACAGTAGACATGAAGAATGCCTATGAAGATTTTGGTTTAAATATCCTGCAAAATACTCCCGTTCATACGCTGTGCAAGATTCAAGCATCAGTACTGATCTGGGATAATGTGATTAAAACAAAACACCTGAAAGTTTTTTGAATTTATTATTCGAAGTACTCTCCTCGCGTAGCAATATACTTGTTCGATTCAGAAATGAGTGCGTGGTTTAGCGATACTGCCTCTAGTGCACGAGTAGAAGTCGTTTGAATGTCGTCTATGTCATCAAAAAAGTGTCTCTTGAGCTTCATTTTTCATTTTGGGAACAAGAAGAAGTCACATGAGGCTAAGCCTGGTGGATAAGAAAACATTGATGCACAATTAACGATGTGTGATTTGATGTATTATCGTACAACAAACACCAGCTCTCTGGATCGCGTTATTCTGCCCGAATGCGATGAATTCTGTCCATCAAACGTTTGAGGACTTCCACGTAGTGCTGCCCAGTGACTCTTCGTGGCTGAGGCCTTTACTATGGAAGAATACAATTATCATTCTTGATTTTTGAAGGAGTTTTTCCTATTTTTTGTCTGTGGTGAGTTCTTTCAACTTCGATTCCACACTTTGACGTTTGACCCGTAACAATTGATTTCAGGAAGTTTGGATCATTTCTGGCGGCTGCGGTGACCGCTCTGGAATAATTGACACGAAGTGATTCCTGGTCCTCCGGCAACGTATGTGGAACAAATATTGCACAGATATTTGTTTTAGCCAAATTGCCATCTTCTAGTGACCCTCTGCCAGACAAAAACCACAGGAAAACATTTGTTCTGCTTAAACAATCATTGCCATATACTTCCTAATAAATCGATCATTCCGACGCAATTTTACCGAGGTTTGCGTGAAACTTATAGCAGCCTTTTATTCCGACATCAACCTTTTTTGTCTTGTCAACATAGCGTCATAAAACCATCATTTGTCAACCGATCCCAGTAAAATTGGTTGCGTTTTGTTTGATTTTATCTAAAATTTGCAACAACGCCTCCCGTCAATAGAAGGCGTAACTGGTTGCTGAGAACTGTTACTTAATTGTTGCACGGTCTATCTCTTATTCTATTCGCTTATTGTCAAAAGCGGTTGCTGTTCTCCTATTTGCTTGCTGATAATAGTTCCTTTCGTAAACAACAGCTAGCACGCTAATAGTTTTCTAAAAAAACAAGTATCCTGGCTTAAAATTGAAAATCCAAAATCCTTCAAATTGCAAGAGTTTTATGCATTCCAATATTTCTTTCTTTCTATCCCCAGTGAAGTTCCATTTTTCTTCTGCTCAATTGTCTGAATCGTTCAAATGTTTCAAATCCTTGATATTACTTAGCAATAATTATACTGCAGATGACTTATTAGAAGAACTATCAATAGCATTGATGAATCTATCGGATTCAAAAAGCGGACTACCTTCTAGTAAAAGTGTAGTCTAAAGCAAGTCGATCCTTAGATCGAAACTAGAAAACCATGGAACCATACTTTCTAAAAGCCCGAGTTTATTTTTCAGCAAAATTGATACAACTAAATGTCGCATTCTTAAAAGTAGTCATCGTTTATCAGCCCATTGAATGGGTAATGAGCTTCCTATGTGTTTAAGAGTACTGTGGCCCAATCAGTGGCGGTCCTAGTAAAATTTTTTTGGATAGTGGCGCTCCTCGCCCCTATACTATGCTGTTGCTTATCCGTGCCTTAAGGTTTTCCACCTACAGGTAGGTGGCAAACATTTTTTATTTCGAATCGTTTTCACCTCGTTTTAAATATTAGTTTAAAAAATGTTTTCAGACTCGTGTTAATAAATAAAATCCGTAAAAAATGCTAATTTCTTTACCTTTACTGGATCTTCCAATTGGTCATGTTTTTCTCTCAATGTGTCCAAAAATGCAATAACTTCAGGTAAAAAATTTAGAAATCTTTGCAAAAAGCGTCCACAGCTGAGCCACCTAAAGCTAAGTACTGTCTTCGATTTCACGTTAAATTTCCAAGCAAATTTTCACGTGAAATTGGTTTCGGCGAAAATTAAGCTTAAAAATAAACCAGAGTTGTACTCACTTTTAAGCGTGAAAAAACGCTTGGAAGATGCTTTCGCTTTGAAAATGCAGATGGCTAGGACACATGTCTCCAATCATTTCAGGCCAATTGAGTATGTGGAGTTAATTCTTTCGAGCTAAAAAGTGACAATTGGTGTATCAATTCGAAAATTGAATTGTGCAGATGTCCTTTGATCTGTCAGTAGATATATTAACCAATTTATGCAAAGGGCAAATTTGTTTTTTCAGCAAATGGCATAAAAACTTTTCATCATATCTCAACCTCGCGTTGTTCCCTTTGTCAGAAGTATTGTTAAAAATTCTTCTTTTACCGGAAAATCGGAAAAACCATTCTTATAGAAACAATGAATTGTGCAGCATCAGTGCTATCTGCTGACTCGTCAAACTGCAACAAAAAGAAACGGTAACTTTGTATGTCATTTTTTAGTTGTTGAGTCACATTTTTATTCATATCTTAAATACAACAAGTTACAGTTCCGCGAGAAAGTTGCAAATCTTTAGTTGCATTAAGAATTTTAGATATTTAAAGTTGGAAAATAATTTCTCACTGCCCTTAAGAAATGCTTCCTTAAAAATTTCTCCATCCTGATAAAACTTTTCTGTTCTGCCAAAATGTATTTTAGATTGCTGCATTGGCTTTTGAAAGGTATTTCTTTGATGTTTGAATGCTTTTATTTTTTGTTTATAATTCGGTATTAACAGGATAATCATTTTCATAATTTGTTTGCAATCTCGAAAATTGTCTTTCGAGATATCTTTTTTTGGGCAATGCGACTATAACGCGACATATAACACATAGACACTTATCTTTTTTTATAGGAAAAAAAATAAAGCTCTTCCCATTCATTACGGAAATTGTATGTTTTTTTCTTGTTTGTTTTTCTTATATATTTTTTTTTCTGATTTTAAAATTATTAAATATAGAATATTAAACCAACGTTTTATTTTATCTAAAATTGAGATTAACCTTTGTTGCGCTGCGTGCTACAGTTTACTATCTCGGTAGCAGAGAGACGAATGCAAATGCAGACAAGGTGTATAACGGGAAGGAAAAATATAAAGTGTGTACTTTAGAACAGGGAGAGTTCGGGAAACGAAACAACCGTATACGTATACGAGATTTAGTGAAGCAGTTTAACTACAATGATATAAATCTATAAATTGAACAAATCGAGAGCAAAGCTATCTCAGATTTTCCCTTTGGCTTCTCCGCTACCTATGCTCTACGAACTTTTGTGTGAACGAAAACTGCGTCAACTGTCCTATTGGATCTATTAGGCCAAGGCCCATTCCAAAATGTACTGAATAAACACAGTGACTTTACGAGCAAAAAATGTAGCCAACTGGCCAAATCAACTATACATCAATTGCTTTGCAGGTGTAAGCAACGTGCTTCATTTCTCTCGGCTGTTTTCATTTCCTTATACTCTCTGTTTTGAGGTGCGTACGCATACAGTAGAATGAGTAGAATGGAATAGAAGCATTGCTTATAGTAAAATAGATACATACCTACGTTTTTTAATTTTAAATTCATGTTTCGTCGTCTAATAAATTTTTAGTACACATTTTAAATTAACCCAGTAAATTATTTAAAATGTCTGTGATGTCGCGATCGACCGGTCGATCGCAATCGACCGTTTGCTCACCTCTGCTGTAGACAGTCCTAAAAATATAAAAGTACTACCAATGAACACCCTAGATTGCCACCTTTCTGGCTTTTGTATTTGCATATTTTTTATTAATTCAGAATAATTTAACTTTTGGGTAATAGTATTTTCTATAGACAAGATTCCAGGACCTGACAGTCTTTCCAAACACATAGTAGAACTTAGTTAAGTTTTAATTTACTGGAACTTCGTTCATCTTTAGCGACAGATACAGGTATTGCCAGCAATATACGAACTGCTGTCAAAACATTCGGATAATATCTTGCGAATCATTTTTTTTAATAAGTTCGAGAACTTTGAGTAGCTCTGCTGGTTGAAGATCTTCTAATAATGGGTTCAAGCTCATAAGTTCTACAACAATTCACAACCAGATACGTTAAACTGATTTGCAAATCCCCACAGGCTTTTTCCAATATGGACTTTTCAGGGATTTTTTGAGGTTGTAGAAAAATGGCCACGTATCATTGAAGCTAGATAATTGCTTAAATCGAGTGACCACTGCGCTCTCAGTCGTATCAATCAAAGGGTAAAAAAGATTCATCTTAAACAATTTTTCAGGACCACTTGGTGTCTCATCTACGGCTTTGTATTCAAATAATCTTTTCTTTCTTCGGGATCGGCCGGGTTTAAAAACTGGCTCTATCTGGGCCTGAGATGCCCTTTCCTTGGCTGTTATAAGAGCAGATGAAAAGAATTCACAAATTACGAACAGTTTTTAAGCAATTGTGACAAGCTTGGTAAATCCATAGATTCGGACTGCGTAGCTTTATTTACATTGTTTACTTGGAACAATATATCATACCAAACCACCAATGTTACTATGAACTCGAATTGCTCCATGAACTGAACTAGCGACAAGCCTTCTGATGCTGCAACTGAGCCACTTGATTCTTCATGAGATTCAAAAGGGCATTACGAACTGAAGAGTAATGAAAGCGAACAGCAGCAAGACTAGAAACTCTATCCTCCTTGCGAGTTTCACAAACTTTTTAAACTGATAATCCATGTGATTGTATATCACTTTCCATTGCTTTGTTGACCCGGAGAATAGAGCAAATAGTCTTTGGAGAAATCCAAATAAAGAAACTCATTTAAGGGGACATAGCACCTTCAAATTGAAAAAAAATTGTTTTTTTCAAAGGTTAGTTTTTAATTGAATAAAAAGACATATCTTAATGAAACTTTACTTGCTTTATACTATATAAAAAAAATTGTTTAAATTTTTTTTTGGCCCCTGTCGTCTGCTACAATTTTTTTGAAAAAACAGCAAAAAAACCTGGCGTGTACGATAGCTGCCCTCATATGACACTGAGAAAAAAAAACAAAAACGGGGGTTTCATCAGCATCAAAGTGACCTTAGAATGAACTAAAAAAAAAAATTTGGTAGAAAAATAACAAAATGGCGGCGTTTTTTCGAAAATCGAAGTTTTTTCCCCCAAAAATCGGTTATAGCTAAAAAAATTTAATGCCGATTTTTTCATTCGTAGTTCATTCTGAGCATTAACATGTGCAGATTAACGTGTTAAAATTTCAGAACGATTGGATAAAAACATTTTTCTTAATCATGCACACCAACTTGAAAAAGGTTGTTTCGAGAAAATCGCGTTTAAAGTTAAAATTCAATATTTTTTCGTAATAAATCTTACCGAAATTTATTCAGCACTGCCTGGACTATACAATATACCTTCATCTTGTTCATACTTCTCATATTCTAAAGATTTTTGCTCTCTTCGAGCAGTTCTGGCCTATTTAGATGCCTCAATCGAGTGTTTTTCCGCCTGGTTGATTCTTGCAGCATCTCTATTTTTTGGATGTTCCAGCGCATATTGGCCAATTGTAATTCCCATGACTTGCATTATTTTCAAGATAGTCATAAATCCTTCATTGAATGTACATGCAGAAATATTTGCAGCCATATTTATGATATTTTTTCCACAAAAAGTATGTTTACAAAAAAGGTCCATATACAAGAGTTATAGCTTTCGTTATTATTCTGCGTAAAATTGCCCAAGCAACGCTTTAATAAATCTTTTGATGATAAATCTTCATAAATAGGCTTTAAAACTTCTTGTACTTCATCATCTACAGGTGGAGGATGCTTGAAATTTTTTAAAGTATTACCACCAGCTGCCACCGCCTTGCGCCAGTTACACAAAGTCTTTTCTCCAACAGGACAATAAGAGTGTTGAGGGTTCTCGTTAGTTGAAATATTTTGGGAATATGCTGCCCAAATTTCCTTGCGCATGTTTTGTTCCGAATTATAATTTCGTCGTATAGATAGGCCATAATATGTTGATAAATTTTTCATTAATTTTAGTGTCAGTTGAACTTTTTTTGGAGTTTCAACACTTTTCTTAAAAGCATCTTTTTCAGCTAATATTTTGTTTTTTTTTTTGCCGAGGCTAACTTTTTTTTGCTTCTTTTGAAGGAGTTGACTCACTTATCTTGCTCTACACTTTAGTCTAAGTCGATGTAGCGGTATAGCGAAGTGAACGAAAATCATAGAAAAAATGACTTTGGGGCGCTTTTCTATATATGGTCATAAAAATTTTTTTTTATTTAATTTCAATTTTATATTATTAAAATCATGCTTTATTATTAAAATCATGTTTAACGTATTCAATCAAAAAACAAAAATCGATTTATGAAAAATTTGAAGGTGATATGTCCCCTTAACGCAAGTTTTGCCTGCATTAGCTATCAGTGTCAACAAAACGGAATGTTAACGATAATTGCTCAACTTGGCTTACATCAAGAGTACAGTTCAGTATTATAGACTTCACTTCCAAGTAAGCTAACTAGCTCATTTTGGATGCGTTTGCCGAAATATTCTTATTTAGAACATGATGCCTGAATTACAGTCGACGCAGCGAGGCGCAGCTATCAGTGACCAAGCGCAGCCAACGAAATCGCCTGGTTACACTGAAACGTGACTAAGTGTCAGTGAAGAAGAAGAATTTTCAGTTGATGTTTGAATTTCACAGCGACATCTCTGTATCCGCCTGTAGCTTTCTCATGAATAATCGGACGCTCCTTCATTTGGGCTATCAGCATCTCTATTGACACCTCGACATCCAACACTGCATCTTTAATTGACCGCATTTTGAAATAATTCTTTACAATTTTTTCAATCAATGTGAATACGAGTGTGGAATTCGACGACTCACTTTACCCCTGATATTAACCACGTACCTAATTAGAGCTAGGTGAACTCAAAGCTTGGTTCGCGGGCCTTCGTTCGAACTTGGATTCGAATCAGGGATCCCACAAGCAAGAAGTCAGTAATCTACCAACTAGACTAATAAAGTATTTTAAATTACTATATTCAATTTGCTATTAATTATCTTTCAAATTTGCCTTTAACTATATTTTTATTTTACTTTTAACTATCTAAGCTATTACCAATAAAAATTGTTTTCGAATTCCTCAAAAAATTTGTAATATAAAATCAACTCTATTTACATTTTCGCATACATTTCAAATCCCGCGCGTTTCTCAAGTAATTACAGCTGATTGCAACTCTTCGCTGCGACAAAAGTTGAATCCATTTCGACCTGATGCCTGAATTACAGTCGACGCAGCGAGGCGCAGCCATCAGTGACCAAGCGCAGCCAACGAAATAGCCTGGTTACACTGAAACGTGACTAAGCGTCAGTGAAGTAGAAGAATTTTCAGTTGATGTTTGAATTTCACAGCGACATCTCTGTATCCGCCTGTACCCTTCTCATGAATAATCGGACGCTCCTTCACTTGGGCTATCAGCATCTCTCTCATAGGAACAGGTGGAATTGGATATTTTCTAAAATGTTTTTGCCATGCCAAGTTTGAGATATGAGCAAACTCTGCTGCGCAACAAAGTTGTCTTGCATCATTGTAACTGCTCTCATACGTTCTCATGGGTTCAAACTCATTTTGTTGTGCAACAAATGTTGGTTGCATTGATTGTAACTCTAGCTTTATAGCTTCCGGTCCAGTGCAGAAATCAAAACGA
This sequence comes from Nemotelus nigrinus, assembly GCA_947369275.1. Taxonomy (NCBI): domain Eukaryota; kingdom Metazoa; phylum Arthropoda; class Insecta; order Diptera; family Stratiomyidae; genus Nemotelus; species Nemotelus nigrinus. The sequence goes on from OX376374.1 coordinate 71,721,445, forward strand.
AGTTCATGCAGTAAATGGACCTGAATTTGAGGTAAATGTCGTAGGAATTTCCTACAAAAATCATGAAAGGCCAGCTATGACCATTTTTGTAATTTTGTGGAATTTCTTTACTGAGCGATTATGTCATTAGATTTGCAAATGGGAATAATCCTGCAATGAAAATTAACAACAAATATTAACGCTTTAAAAATTTGAAAAGTTTTGAGGGTAGCAACCCTAAAATTCTTTTCACCCGTATAGCTGCCAGCGCAGTGATTAAATCGAAACGAAATTTACTGGTTGGGTTTAGCTTAACGTGAAGCAGATTTGGTATATATTTTGCTCTGCTGCTGACATAGTGTAACCAGCATTAGCCATTTTCGTAAATATTGCACCAACAGATGTGTGAAATTACATACTCATATGCAAAGCATTTGCGATAAAAATAAGAAACCAACTTTTAAATTTTCCGACTTTTGAACATTTTTCGGATGGCAGCCTCAAACAACGTTTAACCGCTGAAACTTTCGATGAAATCCTCCGATGAGAACGAAATTCAAAGGATAAGTTGATTTAAGTATGAGCTTGTTATGGTAAACTTATTGCTGCTTTGTTCGGAAAATGTTGCCAGCACTGAACATTTTCAACATTTGTGTTATAGTTGAGTTTTCTTGCTTGAGGTAAGGAATGGTTGATATGATTCTACAAAAATGTGTATTACGTCTTTCCACATTTTTTTGTCACTCAAAGAATATTTCTTCGAAAATTAGTTTTCTAGCGGTTCTGATGCGCTAGAGTTTTAAATTTTATTACCGTTTTAGTGATATGAAGTGTTTGAAAAATGGATAAGTCGACAAGTGTACAAGAACAATGTAGCTGTGGACGGAAACACACTGGTATAAGTGATTATCGCGCAATGGTTTGCTGAATTCAGTGCCGTGTTTGAAGCCTTTTTCAGCCCCAACAAATCACAAATTGTCTTATAGAGCACTTTGGCCCTCCAATTTCCCCTAGCCTCAAATTCGGTTTACAGCATTCGCATGTGAAATGTATTTTATTTTGGCTATTTTACATTTATTTTTGATTCAGGTTTGTGTAGCAATTTGTTTAGTCACATGCTTCCTGGCAAATTACTTGTCTTAAGAGAGAATCTATAAAGCTGAAGAAAATGGTTTTTTTTTTACATTTTTTTTCCAATTGAGTAATTATTTTTGAACTGAGGAAATTTTATTAAGGATTCATTGAATAGGAAATTCGTCTTCGCATGGCGTGAATTCATTGGAATGTAGTTATTACACTACATAGCAGTTTTTTCACTTATGGAGGCGGCTGATGGTAAAAATTTAAACAAAACTTGATTTTCAAACTTCAACGGTTTATTATACATTGATAAGATCTGAGTATTTTAAGCCAGTCCATAAAATAACCAGAGGAGTAAGAGTGAAAAAAAAATTTGAAAGATGCAGTAAGCTGAGCTAGCTCCCACCACGTACAGCATACTCTCCCCTTGGGCTGTCCCTCTTTCAATTTTTTTTTTGTCTTACTTCTTGCACTTTTAGCATATTTTGATGCATCTTTTGAAAAAAAAATTGTGTCTAAATTAAAATAGTTGGTTTGAAATGAGACCTCCTTAAAATTGATACCAAAAACATTTCCAACTTTGATGAAAATCATGTTTTTCGCACTGGTCTGCGAAAATTTCGCAATGGACTGCGAAAATTTCGCACTGGACTGCGAAAATTTCGCAATGGACTGCGAAAATTTCGCACTGGACTGCGAAAATTTCGCACTGGACTGCGAAAATTTCGCACTGGACTGCGAAAATTTCGCAATGGAATGCGAAAATTTCGCAATGAACTGCGAAAATTTCGCAATGGACTGCGAAAATTTCGCACTAGAATGCCAAAATTTCGCAATGGACTGCGAAATTTCGCAATGGACCGCGAAAATTTCGCACTGCACTGCGAAAATTTCGGACTGGACTGCGAAAATTTCGCAATGGACTGCGAAAATTTCGCAACGGACTGCCAAAATTTCGCACTGGACTGCGATAATTTCGCAATGCACTGCGAAAATTTCGCACTGGACTGCGAAAATTTCGCACTGGACTGCGAAAATTTCGCACTGGACTGCAAAAATTTCGCAATGGACTGCAAAAATTTCGCGCTGGACTGCGAAAATTTCACACTGGACTGCGAAAATTTCGCAATGGACTGCGAAAACTTCGCAATAGAATGCAAAAATTTCGCAATGGACAGCGAAAATTTCGCACTGGACTGCGAAAATTTCGCACTGGACTGCGAAAATTTCGCACTGGACTGTGAAAATTTCGAAATGGACTGCGAAAATTTCGCACTGGACTGCAAAAATTTCGCACTAGAATGCCAAAATTTCGCAATGGACTGCGAAATTTCGAAAATTGCGAAATTTTCGCATCCTAGTGCGAAGTTTTCGCAGTCCAGTGCGAAATTTTCGCAGTCCAGTGCGAAATTTTTGCACTGGACTGCGAAAATTTCGCACTGGACTGCGATATATTCGCAATGGACTGCGAAAATTTCGCCCCGGACTGCGAAAATTTCGCAATGGACTGCGAAAACTTCGCACTAGAATGCGAAAATTTCGCAATGGACTGCGAAAATTTCGCACTGGACCGCGAAAATTTCGCACTGGACTGCGACAATTTCGCACTGGACTGCGAAAATTTCGCAATGGAATGCGAAAATTTCGCAATGGACTGCGAAAATTTTGCACTGGACTGCAAAAATTTCCTAATTGATTGCGAAAATTTCGCACTGGACTGCGCAAATTTCGCAATGGACTGCGAAAATTTCGCACTGGACTGCGAAAATTTCGCTCTAGAATGCAAAAATTTCGCAATGGATTGCGGAAATTTCGCACTGGACTTCTAAAATTTCGCAATGGAATGCGAAAATTTCGCAATGGACTGCGAAAATTTCGCACTGGACTGCGAAAATTTCGCACTGAACTGCAAAAATTTCGAACTGGACTGCGGAAATTTCGCACTGGACTTCGAAAATTTCGCACTGGAGTGCGAAAATTTCCCAATGGACTGCGAAAATTTCGCAATGGACTGCGAAACTTTCGCACTGGACTGCGAAAATTTCGCAATGGACTGCGGAAATTTCGCAATGGACTGCGAAAATTTCGCACTGGACTGCGGAAATTTTGCACTGGACTGCGAAAATTTCGCACTGGACTGCTAAAACTTCGCACTAGGATGCGAAAATTTCACAATGGACTGCGAAAATTTCGCACTGGACTGCGAAAATTTCGCACTGGACTGCGAAAATTTCGCACTGGACTGCGACAATTTCGCGCTAGAATGCGAAAATTTCGCAATGGACTGCGAAAATTTCGCACTAGAATGCGAAAATTTCGCACTAGAATGCGAAAATTTCGCAATGGACTGCGAAAATTTTGCAATGGACTGCGAAAATTTCACACTGGACTGCGAAAATTTCGCAATGGAATGCGAAAATTTCGTAATGGACTGCGAAAATTTCCCACTGGACTGCGAAAATTTCGCAATGGAATGCGAAAATTTCGCAACGGACTGCGAACATTTCGCACTCGACTGCGAAAATTTCGCAATGGACTGCGAAAATTTCACACAGGACTGCGAAAATTTCGCACTGGACTGCGAAAATTTCGCAATGGACTGCGAAAATTTCGCACTGGACTGCGGAAATTTTGCACTGGACTGCGAAAATTTCGCACTGGACTGCGAAAATTTCTCACTGGACTGCGACAATTTCGCACTGGACTGTGAAAATTTCGCAGTAGAATGCGAAAATTTCGCAATGGACTGCGTAAATTTCGCACTAGAATGCGAAAATTTCGCACTAGAATGCGAAAATTTCGCAATGGACTGCGAAAATTTCACACTGGACTGCGAAAATTTCGCAATGGAATGCGAAAATTTCGTAATGGACTGCGAAAATTTCCCACTGGACTGCGAAAATTTCGCAATGGAATGCGAAAATTTCGCAACGGACTGCGAACATTTCGTACTCGACTGCGAACATTTCGCAATGGACTGCGAAAATTCCACACTGGACTGCGAAAATTTTGCACTGGACTGCGAAAATTTCGCACTGGACTGCTAAAACGTCGCACTAGGATGCGAAAATTTCACAATGGACTGCGAAAATTTCGCACTGGACTGCGAAAATTTCGCACTGGACTGCGAAAATTTCGCACTGGACTGCGACAATTTCGCACTAGAATGCGAAAATTTCGCAATGGACTGCGAAAATTTCACACTGGACTGCGAAAATTTCGCAATGGAATGCGAAAATTTCGTAATGGACTGCGAAAATTTCCCACTGGACTGCGAAAATTTCGCAATGGACAGCGAAAATTTCGCACTGGACTGCGAAAATTTCGCACTGGACTGCGAAAATTTCGAAATGGACTGCGAAAATTTCGCACTGGACTGCGAAAATTTCGCAATGGACTGCGAAAATTTCCCAGTGGACAGCGAAAGTTTCGAAATGGAATGCGAAAATTTCGCACTGGACTGCGAAAATTTCGCTCTAGAATGCAAAAATTTCGCAATGGACTGCGGAAATTTCGCACTGGACTTCTAAAATTTCGCAATGGAATGCGAAAATTTCGCAATGGACTGCGAAAATTTCGCACTGGACTGCGAAAATTTCGCACTGAACTGCGAAAATTTCGAACTGGACTGCGGAAATTTCGCACTGGACTTCGAAAATTTCGCAATGGAATGCGAAAATTTCGCAATGGACTGCGAAAATTTCGCAATGGACTGCGAAACTTTCGCACTGGACTGCGAAAATTTCGCAATGGACTGCGGAAATTTCGCAATGGACTGCGAAAATTTCGCACTGGACTGCGGAAATTTTGCACTGGACTGCGAAAATTTCGCACTGGACTGCTAAAACTTCGCACTAGGATGCGAAAATTTCACAATGGACTGCGAAAATTTCGCACTGGACTGCGAAAATTTCGCACTGGACTGCGAAAATTTCGCACTGGACTGCGACAATTTCGCACTGGACTGTGAAAATTTCGCACTAGAATGCGAAAATTTCGCAATGGACTGCGAAAATTTCGCACTAGAATGCGAAAATTTCGCACTAGAATGCGAAAATTTCGCACTAGAATGCGAAAATTTCGCAATGGACTGCGAAAATTTCGCAATGGACTGCGAAAATTTCACACTGGACTGCGAAAATGTCGCAATGGAATGCGAAAATTTCGTAATGGACTGCGAAAATTTCCCACTGGACTGCGAAAATTTCGCAATGGAATGCGAGAATTTTGCAACGGACTGCGAACATTTCGCACTCGACTGCGAAAATTTCGCAATGGACTGCTAAAATTTCACACTGGACTGCGAAAATTTCGCACTGGACTGCGAAAATTTCGCAATGGACTGCGAAAATTTCGCACTAGACTGCGGAAATTTTGCACTGGACTGCGAAAATTTCGCACTGGTTTGCTAAAACTTCGCACTAGGATGCGAAAATTTCACAATGGACTGCGAAAATTTCGCACTGGACTGCGAAAATTTCGCACTGGACTGCGACAATTTCGCACTAGAATGCGAAAATTTCACAATGGACTGCGAAAATTTCGCACTAGAATGCGAAAATTTCGCACTAGAATGCGAAAATTTCGCAATGGACTGCGAAAATTTCGCAATGGACTGCGAAAATTTCACACTGGACTGCGAAAATTTCGCAATGGAATGCGAAAATTTCGTAATGGACTGCGAAAATTTCCCACTGGACTGCGAAAATTTCGCAATGGAATGCGAAAATTTCGCAACGGACTGCGAACATTTCGCACTCGACTGCGAAAATTTCGCAATGGACTGCGAAAATTTCACACTGGACTGCGAAAATTTCACACTGGACTGCGAAAATTTCGCACAGGACTGCGAAAATTTCCCACTGGACAGCGAAAGTTTCGCAATGGAATGCGAAAATTTCGCAATGGACTGCGAAAATTTCCCACTGGACTGCGAAAATTTCGCAATGGAATGCGAAAATTTCGCAATGGACTGCGAAAATTTCGCAATGGACTGCGAAAATTTCGCAATGGAATACGAAAATTTCGCACTGGACTGCGAAAATTTCGCAATGGACTGCGAAAATTTCGCACTGGGCTGCAAAAATTTCGCACTAGAATGCCAAAATTTCGCACTGGACTGCGAAAATTTCGCACTGGACTGCGAAAATTTCGCAATGGACTGCGAAAATTTCGCAATGGACTGCAAAAATTTCGCAATGGACTGCGAATATTTCGCACTGGACTGCGAAAATTTCGCACTAGAATGCGAAAATTTCGCAACGGACTGCGAAAATTCCGCACTGGACCGCGAAAATTTCGCACTGGACTGCGAAAATATCCCGATGGAATGCGAAAATTTCGCACTGGACCGCGAAAATTTCGCACTGGACTGCGAAAATTTCGCAATGGAATGCGAAAATTTCGCCATGGACTGCGAAAATTTCGCACTGGACTGCGGAAATTTCGCACTGGACTTCGAAAATTTCGCAATGGACTGCGAAAATTTCGCAATGGATTGCGAAAATTACGCAATGGACTGCGAAAATTTCGCACTGGACTGCGAAAATTTCGCAATGGACTGCGAAAATTTCGCACTGGACTGCGAAAATTTCGCAATGGACTGCAGAAATTTCGCAATGGACTTCGATAATTTCGCACTGGACTGCGGAAATTTTGCACTGGACTGCGAAAATTTCGCACTGGACTGCGAAAACTTCGCACTAGGATGCGAAAATTTCGCAATGGACTGCGAAAATTTCACAATGGACTGTGAAAATTTTGCACTGGACTGCGAAAAATTCGCACTGGACTGCGAAAATTTCGCACTAGAATGCGAAAATTTCGCAATGGACTGCGAAAATGTCGCAATGGACTGCGAAATATTCGCACTGGACTGCGATAATTTCGCACTGGACTGCGAAAACTTCGCACTGGGATGCGAAAATTTCGCAATGGACTGCGAAAATTTCGCAATGGACTGCGAAAATTTCGCACTGGACTGCGGAAATTTTGCACTGGACTGCGAAAATTTCGCACTGGACTGCGAAAATTTCGCACTGGACTGCGAAAATTTCGTACTAGAATGCGAAAATTTCGCAATGATTTGCGAAAATTTCGCACTTGATTGCGAAAATTTCGCAATGGACTGCGGAAATTTCACAATTGACTGCGAAAATTTCGCACTGGACTGCGAAAAGTTCGCACTAGAATGCGAGAATTTCGCAATGGACTGCGAAAATTTCGCAATGGACTGCGAAAATTTCGCACTGGACTGCGAAAAGTTCGCACTAGAATGCAAAAATTTCGCAATGGACTGCGGAAATTTCGCAATGGACTGCGAAAATTTCGTACTGGACTAAGAAAATGTCGCAATGGACCGCGAAAATTTCACTCTGAACTGCAAAAAGTTCGCACTAGAATGCGAGAATTTCGCAATGGACTGCGAAAATTTCGCGTTGGACTGCGAAAACTTCGCACTAGAATGCGAAAATTTCGCAATGGACTGCGAAAATTTCGCAATAGACTCGAAAATTTCGCACTGGACTGCGAAAATTTCGCACTAGAATGCGAAAATTTCACACTGAACTGCGAAGATTTCGTAATAGAATGCGAAAATTTCGCAACGGACTGCAAAAATTTCGCAATGGACTGCGAAAATTTCGCACTGTACTGCGAAAATTTTGCACTGGAATGCGAATATTTCGCACTGGACTGCGAAAATTTCGCACTGGACTGCGAAAATTTCTTACTGAACTGCGAAAATTTCGCAGTCAAGCGCGAAATTTTGGCATTCCAGTGCGAAATTTTCGCAGTCCAGTGCGAAATTTTCGCATTTTAGTGCGAAATTTTCGCAGGCCAGTGAGAAATTTTCGCAGTCCAGTCATAGGCGGGCCGTGGCCTAAAATCTGGCAGGGGCCAGGGACTGAAAGGTTCAAGACATCCGATGATTTTGTTTTTGTAACCTTTCAAACTAGTGCTTTTCGCTGTTTTCCGTTTTCGTGATCCACTGGGAAATGTGAGATCCACACAGTGCTTCTCTCCGAATGATTTAATTTTGTCCCAAACTACATAAAAGTTTTCCCGCTCACTTAGTAGTGCTTCAACTGTTCAATTCACAAGATTTATTCCATCCCTAATGGTTGTATTTTTAGTTTGGAAATATGTGCTTAACATGTTCGTTATAAAAAGAACATAGTGAAAGATGAAAAGATTTACTACAAATTTAGGATTACTGATTGAATGAAAGATCCCCAATGAATAAACTGAGTCGTTGTATTTAATTTCTTTCTCTTAAGCCTCTTTCATAGTCCCATAGCTATCGATTACATATTTGCAATTGTGAAATCTCATTGACTAACAAGTTGAGCTTAAACTTCTCATTCCACACCTTTTGTTTAGACTAACTGCCTCTTCAAGCTGCTTATACAATTCGTGTTGTGATGGCTTCGAAAAGTGTAGGTAAAGGAATTCGATGGCATTGAAAAAGGATGTAAACGTTTCGATTGTGAAAAATGTGTCCATCACAACCAAGATAATTTTATGAGCTTTCGATTGTGTACAAATGTGCCTGCAGGGTGTTTCATCTTAGATTTGTACACCACTTTTTTGTCCTGACATGACACTAACACCATCATAAAACTGTTCAACAACAGGCAATTCACTAAGTCCGTAGCTGTCTAACAGGCTCAAAATTATAGGTCTGTTTCCGTACTTGAATCTATTATAATATATTAAAATAGATTCGCAGCAAGTCGTTTCCGTACTTTTGCTGCAAGCCAAATGCAAGCCAAATTTTGCAGCAAAAAGAAGCCAGCTGCCAAATTCTGTTACTGCTGCAGTTTGCTGAAAGTACGGAAACAGACCTTATATCTGCTAAATACGAAGCATTTCTAGCTCCTGAACAGTCTACAAAGCTTGAGAACCTTCCTTCGCAAAGCTCTTTAGCAAATGTGACAACCACGGAGAGTTGTTTCTTCTGTGGATCTTTGCTGCGTTTGCCATAATGGATATCAATCCGCAATCTTTTATTTCAGCTGTATTGTCCTCGCGAACGATTTCAGCGATTATTTTCACTAATTCATTTTGTGTTTTGCTATACAGTAGTTCACAGCCTTGTTTTTAAAATTATTTTCAAAAGTTGAATCATGCTTCGCGAATAATGCACAAAATTCCAAAAAAAAATCACGGTTATCACTAGCATCACTTTCATCGTGTCCTCTAAAAGCACGTCTTTGGCGAATGAGACACGTCGTAAGGTCGATAATCTTTTCCAAATAATTTAGGTTCATCTTGACAATATTCCAAGACTGTTCAAGCACCGTATCAATTACTGTCTTCCAAGCACTATTAGAGTTTTCGGTAAAACTGGACTTGATGCCCCACACAGCTGTTACATGATATTCGCCGATAGATGTCGGGATAATATGTTTGTGTTTTTGTGATTGTGCGTTTGCTTTTGGGGCTTCTTTTCTCTCTTTTTTTCTTTTTCTTAATTGTTTTATCTTCTTTTTTCTTTTTTGGTATAATTTTGTCTGTTTTTCTTCATTTTTTCAGCCATTCTACCACCTTTTCGCCCTCTGGTGGTGGGATTTCCCAGGTGTGGGGCATCAAGTCCAGTTTACCCGAGTTTTCACATTGTGCATGAATTTTACTGTCCGGATAATTTATCCGGATCGCGAAGTTTGGTCGAGCTGAAATTTTGGTGTATTTTTTGGCGACAATGGAAATTCTATGGAAAATTTCGCATTGTGTTAACTTCACACCGAGTCATCAGATCATCACAAAATTTACAAGACATCAATGGGCATAAAAAATAAGTTTCTGCCGTTTTAAATAATGTCTGGGCAACCTTGTAGCTACCATAAGTACGTAAAGACAAATCTTTCACACGGCTGTTAGAATAAAATGCAAATGATTGATGAGTTTGATACTATATTTATACATTCAAATCTAAACTTGTAAAATTCCCAATCGCACCAAAAACGCACCGAATTTTTTATATTTTTAGCATCTGGAACTTGCGTTTACGGTATCTCGCGACAGAATAAAATTCGTAGGATATACTGGTCTTGAGTACAGGTGACAAAAGTTTAATGAATATGATAAGAACCATGTGGCGGCTGTGTCACTATGAAAAAACGCTCGGTGAAATTCAAAATTTACACACATTTAACCTGAGTGTAGACCAAGTAGGTCATAGATAGCATAGATGTGGCAGGGATGCCATTTTTATTCTCCAAATGACTTCAAAAATTGTATTTTACGTTAATTACCTTATTGCCTACCATTTTAATACTTAGACTATGTTTTGTGAAAAACCTAATTGCATAAAACCCCAGTTTATTAAAGTGTTTTTATCTAAATACCTGTATATTGCCTAGTAGGAATGAACAGATAATCTTAATAAAAAAAGGATGATTGGAGAGGTGCTTTTCGTCTTTTTCTTAACGTTTAACTTGTCGAAATTAAATATCGCCGTCCATTTTTCGAAATAAGTCCCATAACATCGTAATTAATACCGCAAATAACACAGTCTCTATGCTATAAGTAGTGTGTATGCTTTGGTATAGGCTTACACTACTGCACTGCTCAACTCTTGCTGTAACCACAAAAACCTAAGAGGCGAAAACTTAAGTGTCTGCTGTTTTTATTTATTTTTTATTTTTCTGGGAGGGGTCAACCTAGGGTCTGGGGGGGTCCCGGCCCCCCCTGGCCCCCCCTCTACGGCGCGCCTATGAGTCCAGCGCGAAATTTTCGCATTCAAGCCAGTGCTGCCACTTCAGAGCTTTCATATCGTATCTATATTCATCAAAATTAGTAAGAAAAACGTATCCATCGTATCCAAAATTTTAGCAACGCGTATCAAATTGATACCTTGGTATAATAGCTCTGTAAAGCCACTTTTGTCAACATTTAACATAAATCGGCGATTCATGCCACAGCATATAGTAAAATCGAACATATATTTTTGAAAAACATCAAAGTCTTAATCAAAAAATCACATTCAGCTTTTAACAAATCAAATGCATAAAATTCGGCAGAAATTAAAAATTTTTTTTGTTTCAAATTTTCTGCTCATAGTAGATAATTGGCGGGAGGCCCTTTTCATTATAAATGAAGAAGCACTACCGGTTTTGGATGCCCTGTAAGGGCGTTATCAGGTACGGGGTCGAGAAATTGGCTCTACGGATCTGTCGAAGCGGCAGGCCAAAGAGCTCTGTTTCAGAAGATTCGATAAATGTGAAGCCTGACTCAAAACAGGTGGCTCGAATGGCCGGGGAACTACATGAAAAGGGGACTGTCACATGTCTGAGAGTGACGTTTGAGGAAGAATCCTATATACCGATGGGGTCAGCGTCAAGACTGCCTCCGAATTGGGGGGCTGCCTGGACCTCATGACTCTGGATGCAGAGGAATGGCTTGGGCAGCTTCTATGTCCGAGGGGAAGGACCTCGACCTAACCCTTATCAACAATGAATGATAGTGAAGGTACTGCAGATCTCCACACCATACCAAAGCAGCATCAGCTGCCCTGCTTCTCCGCTTGTCTAGGACAGAGGAGGAGCTAATCCTAATCCAAGAACCATGGGTTGCCAACAACCGGTTTGCGGGCTACGTACCAATAGATGTGGACTGATAGTACCCGATGGCTTACACAAGCCACATGTCTATAGTGTTGTCAAGAAAACCACTAACGTCCTTTTACTACACAATTTCTGTGACAAGGAAAACATGACTGTTGCAGTGGAAATCGATCAAAGATCATGCTGGTTGGTTTTCTGCTACATAGCACATGATCATGGCACTAACCATCTCTTCAACATTGTCAAGGGTGTTGTGGCTAAAGCCATGAAAATTGGTGTACCTCTTTTTCTGGGGGCTGACTCTAATGCTCATAATGAAGTAGGGGATAGCTCTAACTCAAATTGACGAGGTGAGGAACTTTTTGATTTCATCATTGCCCACCACCTTTTCATCGCCAATACAAGCGGCGAACCAACCTTCCTTTACTCAAACCGTAAAGAGGTTCTTGACGTTATCTTGTGAAGTGGGCGGCACTCGCATCTTTTCTGTGACTGGGGGGTTTCACAGGAGTGTTCATTCTCCGATTACAGGTACATATCGTTCAACCAGCGAAGAGAGTCTAGGGGGGATTTCAATAGCTCGAGAAATCTAATGACTGGTCGCTGTATAAAACGAAGCTGAAGGATTTAAGTATGCCGTACGCAGGCAAAGAAGGCCTCATGGAGATCTTTCTGTGAAAACGTGGAGAGTATGAGCGAAGCAAGTCGCTTTCGTAAGGTTTTAAGCACGACACCGAAAGCTATGTGGTGCATCATGAACCCTGAGGGCATTTGAACTAGTTCGAGCGCAGGCACTCGAAACGTTCTTTTGGACGCAAATTTTCCGGGCAATTATTGTCCTCTGGAAGCGGTGCGCAAAACAAAGCAAGCTACGAGCTCAACACCGTCATTCAGAATATTTAATTCTCAACTGAGGAAGGCTATTAACTCATTTGAGCCGATATCCAGCAGACCATGGAAGTATCGCTACTATGGCTCAGAGAGATTTATAACGCTTGTCTGCGCTTACCGTATGTTCCCACCGGCTGGCGGGGAACTAGAATTGTGTTTGTCCGTAAAGCAGGGAAAGTTTTCCATGCTAAGCAAAAGGACTATTGTCCAATAAGTCTTAGCTATGTCCTGCTTAAGATTTTGGGAAAGATATTGCAATTTTGCAACGGAATCATTCGCCATTCTTCAAACACTGCTGCATAACTCTTAGGTAAGATGGGAAATGCATTCAATATTAGAATAAAATATGTTTTAGCAGCGGCCTATGTATTTTGAGGATTGGAAGAATTCACCTACTTAGCTCTATATAAATTATTGAAGATTATAATTATTATATATATATTATTATATATTATAAATTATTGTACATTTTTGATAGTTCCTGAGCTACTTCTTCAGATACATTTGCTCTCTTTCCCGTTTCTTGAGTCAAATCATGCTGATGCCCATTTTGAATAGAACGCCAAACTTTTTCGAAAGAATATGCTGCTACTTCCATTTGAAGTGGATAAATATAACAGTATGATCGAATTGTACAATCAAACTCTTCTATTTGAAATATAATGTAATGGAAATTGTAAAAAAAGTAATTGTTATGAACACACGTATTCGTGCAGGTAAATTAAAATTAATGAGGAAAGTATCCCTTTTGGGGACAACGTATCATAGTATCATACAGATTTTTCAAATTCGATTCGTATCCAAAATGATACGAAGGTATCCAAAGTGGCAGCACTGATTCAAGCGCGAAATTTTCGCGGTCCAGTGCGAAATATTCGCATTCCAGTGCGAAATATTCGCATTCCAGTGCGAAATTTTCACAGTCCAGTGCGGAATTTTCGTAGTCCAGTGCAAAATTTTCGCATTCCAGTGCGAAATTTTCGCAGTCCAGTGCGAAATTTTCGCATTCTAGTGCGAAATTTTTGCAGGCCAGTGAGAAATTTTCGCAGTCCAGTGCGAAATTTTCGCAGTCAAGCGCGAAATTTTCGCGGTCCAGTGCGAAATATTCGCATTCCAGTGCGAAATTTTCGCAGTCCAGTGCGAAATATTCGCATACCAGTGCGAAATTTTCGCAGTCCATTGCGAAATTTTCGCATTCCATTGCGAAATTTTCGCATTCTAGTGCGAAATTTTCGCAGTCCAGTGCGAAATTTTCGCATTCTTGTGGGAAATTTTCGCTGTCCAGTGCGAAATTTACGCAGTCCAGTGCGAAATTTTCGCATTCCAGTGCGAAATTTTCGCAGTCCATTGCGAAATTTTCGCAGTCCATTGCGAAATTTTCGCATTCTAGTGCGAAATTTTCGCAGTCCATTGCGAAATTTTTGCAGTCCAGTGCGAAATTTTCGCATTCAAGTGCGAAATTTTCGCTTCGCAGTTCATTGCGAAATTTTCGCAGTCCATTACGAAATTTTCGCATTCTAGTGCGAAATTTTCGCAGTCCAGTGCGAAATTTTCGCATTCTAGTGCGAAATTTTTGCAGGCCAGTGAGAAATTTTCGCAGTCCAGTGCGAAATTTTCGCAGTCAAGCGCGAAATTTTCGCGGTCCAGTGCGAAATATTCGCATTCGAGTGCGAAATTTTCGCAGTCCAGTGCGAAATATTCGCATACCAGTGCGAAATTTTCGCAGTCCATTGCGAAATTTTCGCATTCCATTGCGAAATTTTCGCATTCTAGTGCGAAATTTTCGCAGTCCAGTGCGAAATTTTCGCATTCTTGTGGGAAATTTTCGCTGTCCAGTGCGAAATTTACGCAGTCCAGTGCGAAATTTTCGCATTCCAGTGCGAAATTTTCGCAGTCCATTGCGAAATTTTCGCAGTCCATTGCGAAATTTTCGCATTCTAGTGCGAAATTTTCGCAGTCCATTGCGAAATTTTTGCAGTCCAGTGCGAAATTTTCGCATTCAAGTGCGAAATTTTCGCAGTCCATTACGAAATTTTCGCATTCTAGTGCGAAATTTTCGCAGTCCAGTGCGAAATTTTCGCATTCTAGTGCGAAATTTTTGCAGGCCAGTGAGAAATTTTCGCAGTCCAGTGCGAAATTTTCGCAGTCAAGCGCGAAATTTTCGCGGTCCAGTGCGAAATATTCGCATTCCAGTGCGAAATTTTCGCAGTCCAGTGCGAAATATTCGCATACCAGTGCGAAATTTTCGCAGTCCATTGCGAAATTTTCGCATTCCATTGCGAAATTTTCGCATTCTAGTGCGAAATTTTCGCAGTCCAGTGCGAAATTTTCGCATTCTTGTGGGAAATTTTCGCTGTCCAGTGCGAAATTTACGCAGTCCAGTGCGAAATTTTCGCATTCCAGTGCGAAATTTTCGCAGTCCATTGCGAAATTTTCGCAGTCCATTGCGAAATTTTCGCATTCTAGTGCGAAATTTTCGCAGTCCATTGCGAAATTGTTGCAGTCCAGTGCGAAATTTTCGCATTCAAGTGCGAAATTTTCGCTTCGCAGTTCATTGCGAAATTTTCGCAGTCCATTACGACATTTTCGCATTCTAGTGCGAAATTTTCGCAGTCCAGTGCGAAAGTTTCGCAGGTCAGTGCGAAATTTTCGCAGTCCAGTTCGAAATTTTCGCATTCTAGTGCGAAATTTTCGCAGTCCAGTGCGAAATTATCGCAGTCCAGTGCGAAATTTTCGCATTCCAGTGCGAAATTTTCGCAGTCCAGTGCGAAATTTTCGCATTCCAGTGCGAAATTTATATGCATACGCACATATATATCTCATTAAAGCATCATTTCTCAATGCATATTTACATCTATTACCTTCTCGGGCTGGATAAATCTGCAACCCAGCATCGCAAGTACATACAACTAGCATCGTACCCATAAGAACATTCTAAATTATTCGTTGTCGTGAATGGATTTAATATCTTCACCGGAGATATAAGCTATTGAGTTTTTCATCATTGTGCTTTGTACAACAGCTTTTTCCTTGCGGATTTCTAGGACATTTAAAAGCACAGACCAACCATTCAAACCTCATCATCCAAATCGAAATATCGCTACATTAACACCCCAAACGCCCTCCTTGAAAATGCCCAATTTTACATTGGCTTAAAGGCAAATCACTCACAGGTGCCACCAGCGCAGAACGTACGCTTTTTGGTACTCGGGATAGACTGCCTTGGGTGTGTTCAATGTGCATGCTATAGCTGCTATTAGCTGCTAATTTAGCAGCTCTGGTTGTCCAATGTCACGAAATAGCTACTTTCTGATGCTTGCTATTTGACAGTCGGGCTGTTCAAAATTCCGGAATAGCTGCTAAGGTAGCAGCTTTTCACTGCTCGTAGTCTGGAGGATAGCTAGAAAGTAGCTAAGGCAAAATGGCCGTGCGTACACAGCTGACATGCAGTTTAAACGTCATTTTCAATTGGAAATTGAAATGAAAAGTTGTTTTTGCACTTTTGTGACACAGGAGATGCGGAATAAATTTGAAAATAGTGACAGCATAAATTAAATACGGGCTTTTAAACATTTAAACTCAACTCGAGTTTTAAGTTGGCTTGTACACAGCGCAGCTCATCTTGAGTTTTTAGAAGGCGAGCGTGAAGCATAAAAGGCCGGGTGCACTGATTCCTGTATTATCAAATTTTCAACGATTTTTTTTTGCTATTTTTACCATATATGGCGTCAAAAGCAGGAATTAAGTGATACGTTTTAAATATGTTAGGAAAATTTTAATGGCTTGTCCAGCTCTATGTTGAAAACTTTTAAATTTCATACAGCTGCAATGTATAAATAATAAGTGCAATGGAAGTTATGAACTGATCCACGAAAATGCAAAAATTACAATAAAAAAATTGAAACAAAATTATTTTTGAATTTCCTGTGTAAAGGCTGACCTTCGTAGCAGCTCTTGGCTGTCCAATATCCATAGCTGCTTCACCTAGCTACTGCGAATTTTGACACTTGCTAAAGTGATGCTATGCTATGCTTTTGGAGCAGCTATAGCATGCACATTGAACACACCCCTTGTTTTTATTGTATCATGGTCTGGCCTAAGTTCTTTGAACTTTTGATACCAATAGAGATAAGCTCAAATCAGGGAAGAAGCAGTTCTTGCGCTTTGCGTTCAAAGATTTGTATAATCCATACGAATTTGTTAATTTACTAAATCTTTTAAATCTATCAAGTCTATCTTCGCGGAGGTTGGTCATATGATCTTGCTTTATTTTTTATGTTATTATGGGCTTGATCAATGTTGTGTTCCTGTACAATATGATAGTCTTCAACGAATCAATAAGGCAGAAGAGGCACATACGTTGACTGAATGAACACCGACACCATACAGTTTCCGCCAACAATGAGCCAATAAAGAGATGTTGCAAAATATTTAAGAGCTTTGCAAAATACTATTCTCCAGTCCTTTCTAAACCTAGGTTTAAAACAGCTCTGACTAAGGTGCTCACGTCATAAATGCCCCTATCCGGTTCGGAGTTATAAATGGTGTAACTAACCCGACTTTGTTTTATATATATACATAGATATATTTATTTGCTTTCCAAGTCTAAACTGATTTTTTCGTGATGTGAATGTCTGTACTATCGCATCCAACCTGTACGGTAGCTACTAAAGGAATAAACATAATTTATTTGAAATCTCTTATAATGATTACTTTTCGATAACATGTCATACACATATTAATCTGATTTTTTTTAAAATATTTTTTACGTATGCGAATTTCTTTGCCAACAAAAATATACTGAAATGTACATAACAAGGAAGAAATGAATTCCAGGCAACATAAAATATGAATCGAATTTAAACTTCTATATCGCTCTTCGCCCATCAATTAAATACATATTTGAATATTATCGATCATAAATACAATAGGTCTGTTTCCGTACTTGAATCTATTATAATATATTAAAATAGATTCGCAGCAAGTCGTTTCCGTACTTTTGCTGCAAGCAAAATCTTGTTGACGTCATCGCTTCCCCTCTTTCAGAAAGCTGTAGAAAATTACAGCCGAACTGAGCTGAGGCATTTTGCTGCAGCTTGTCAAATCGACTACGATGGGCTTGGCGCGAGGCTTTGAAATGTATATATATTCAAATGAGCGCGCGAAGAAAAATATTTTCTGTGCAATATTCCAATGAAAACGGAATATATTTCTCGCACAACTTTTTTATTGCTATTACAAAATATCCAATGGTGGATATTTAGTGCATGGTGTGCACTTATTTGTATATGATGGACTTCGGTGGAGGCTAGGTTTTAATAAGGACAAAACTGATTCGTCCTTTGAACTTGTTAGTCATTGCAACTGAAAATGAAATGTATTGTTGGGGGGAATATGCTGTTGTTTTATTTTGCAGGCATAATAATATTGTTTCGCAGGCGGATCAATTTTGATATGGGCTCCATTAATAGAGCCTGTTATACCTATTAATGGAACTCATAATTGCCCACGAGCAAAATATGATAATCTTGTAGATGGAAAAGGATATGTTTACAAGGTGTTTCCAATGCATATGATGGCTTCATCTGGTGTGTGGGCTGTGATCATGACACCAATGTTTCTCACATTTTTTTTTATTCCGCATACTACAAAATACATACTACAAAGATAAGACTGATTTAAGGTAATAATTGTCAATTTTATTATAATTTCAAACAATTTTTAATTCAATAATATCGAATAGAATTTTGAATTTTTATTTTATTATTAACTATTTTATATTATTATACATTAATACATTCTTAGTAATTATTTTGATGTATATTAAAATTATATATTAAGATTTATCTATTAATTCCTTAAGTAAAATGTTTTGTCCTTCAATATTAGAATTTTTTCTTTTAAACGCCGATTTCTTTCCTCAGTGGATTTCTCCAACAACTCTAAAACTTTGTTATTATGTTGCGCCTGCTCTTTTCGCATATCTTCCATGATATCGATAAGCTTCTTTTTTTCTGGTCGCGTGCGGCGTTCACCACTCCTCACTGCAGTTGGTGCTGGAGTTGCTGGTATAAAAAAAATTATCAATTTCATTCCTAATGTAACCATAAACAAAAACTTACAAGCTTGACAATTTGATGGCCTCAATGACAATTTGACTCCCTTCTCGACGCGATTCCGGAACGGATTCGCTTGCCGCGCGAAATTCATCCAGTTTCGCCCCGAGGACGAACTCCGGATTGATTACTGGCCGTTTGCCCAGAATATCATCCAGCTCTCTAAAGTAAATAGAATTTAAAATAATAAAGTTTTCAGGTGAAATTAGTCTGAACAGTTACCTCTCATAGCGGCATGACTGCTTATTCCGCTCTGTGCTGGCGTTATGGCTTTTCGTTTTCTTGTATGCCCTCTCAAGGGAATGGAACTTATTCTGTATTTGTTTCTCCGTGAAGCCATAACCTTTTTCGTTCATCTTTTCTTTAACTTGTTGCCACATTTTCTGTTTATTTTTGAGCTTGCGACTCTTTCCCACTTTCCCCCGAAGCTCCGCAACCAAGGACAGAAGCAACTTCACGGCACTATCGAGCCACATGCTTCTGTCGCCCGTATATTCTGCCGCATCTGTAGGGTCTGTAATGGAAATAATTAGATTATAAAAAATAAAATATACTTTTTCAGCATTGGATACCTTCGTTTTCCCACTCAACGAACGATTCGAAAAAACTATCGTTGGGCGTAATTTCCAACACCACATTGCCCGTAGTTGCGTCCTCTATAAAAATAATTTAAATGAAAATTTATACCATTACGAGATCAAAAATTAATTGTTGATTACAAACCTACCTTCTTGTAATGTTAATGCTGTACCATCTCCGATTTCTCTCCTGTCTTCATTGTTGAATTCGTTTTCCATTTTGCCTAAAAGTAATACACGATAAAATACGAATTTATTTGGTTTTTACGCGACACTATGTTCACTTGTGATTCTTCTGGGCAAAAAACTACAAGGAATCACAAGTGAAATTTACAAATATCAATTAATACACAAGTCTTTTGGGAAAAAAAAACGTTCAACATGAATTACAAGGTAATTGAATTTGATCACGGTTCCCTTCTTGTCTATAAATCAGCATAGACAACGTATAACATTTCTACAGCATCGAAGCCGAGCATATTGAAACGGGAAACTCGATCGTTTTGCGGAATCAGCCTCCGAAAGCAGAATCAAATTGGAATTGTTTTTGCGGGATGATTAAAATTGAACAACTTTTTATTAACATTAAAAATTTTAATCTACATTGAAAATTCTATTTTGACAAAGTGGTTTCGAAAGTATGCACTGTTTCTCGGAGGCTGATTCCGCAAAACGATCGAGTTTCCCGTTTCAATATGCTCGGCTTCGATGCTGTAGAAATGATATACGTTGTCTATGCTGATTTATAGACAAGAAGGGAACCGTGATCAAATTCAATTACCTTTACTAAGTAAAATTATATCCATGGATATAAGTCGGAGATGTTAAAATTTGTCACAACTAGCATAAATACAAATGTAATGATTTCCAACTGCGAGTGGTCACGCCAGTCAAGTATGCACTGTGTGCTGGTGTCTGATGAGAAACAGTGCATACTTTCGAAACCACTTTGTCAAAATAGAATTTTCAATGTAGATTAAAATTTTTAATGTTAATAAAAAGTTGTTCAATTTTAATCATCCCGCAAAAACAATTCTAATATGAATTACAAGTATAATAAGAACTTTGCCAGCAAACAAACTTTCCACAACTAGCTATGACGAATTTCACCTTTTTTCAATTTAAGTTTGCAAATAAATACTTACCAACAATTTATTACTGCAGTCCGCTGAAGTTTTTAAATATGTCACTATGATTATCTTTTTCATACAAATATCGCACCCAAGCGTAGCCTGCTTCCAAAATGGTGTCGCAGTACACACGGCTAGTTCCCCACTACTTTCACTAATATCAATTAGCACACAACGTTCACCTTTATTTCGAACACACAATTATCGCACCCAAGCGTGACCTGCTTCCAAAATGGTGTCGCAGTACACAGGGATAGTTCCCCACTACCTACACGTATCCGTATACATATACGTCCTAAAGCTGCTAGCATACCGGCTTAAGTTTGTGTGAGTGAGTTTCGCGTAACCTGCCATATGGTTTATTAACAGAAACATTTCCGCATACCTCCATACAGGCTACTTTGAGAATCTCTTGCGATTCGCATTAGATTCTACCAAAGTACCTTTAAAGTGAAGCTAGAAATACTTCATGTATTATCCTTTGCATACTTTGATAATAGGTTGGTTATTGCCATAAACAACTTCATTGCATGGATTATGGCGAGGTCCTCAAAATATTATATTGTTATTCTTCCATTAAGGTACATATATAATAGAGTCAAATGTTTTATTGAGAAAAGTGTAGTTACTTGAAAATCTACATACAGCTGAAGGATATTATACTGAAATGTTTTTTTTAAAAAGCATTTTTTTCTGAATGTAAGCGAAAAGTATAATAAATTTTGATTCATTGAATCATTGAACACAAGCAGTTTCGAGCTGGTGTGGAAAGATGTACATACCAGTAAATTAGTTTGCTGGCATTTTTGGAAAGAGCCCGCATTTAAGGAACAAAATGCAAATGTGCATGTAAACAACAAGGCATACAGATTGACCGCCAGTTATATTGAAAATAGGTTGGACTCCACAGCCAAAAAAGGCCAGAAATATAATAAATAACCCAGAAGAAAATGAAAATTATAAATACCACCACAGGATGGAATAGGCAGCCATGTCCTCGTGGAAAGTTTGTTTCAAGGCTAACTTGACCTACATTTTAATAACTTTATCGTTTTTAATTTACATTTACTTAAGCGAGTTGCATTATATTCTGGGTAGAAGGCTAATAGTAGGGGAGCCCAAGCGGGGATTTTGCGCGTTACTCGAGCGCGTCAGAAAATCATATGGGGAGAAGCCTTGCACCCTGTAATGTACCCTACCATATATGAGCTCTTAATATAGTGGGGTACGTTGACGGCAGGCCGTCAGATTAGTAAAAAAAAATTGATACTCAGAAAAACTCGAGCGCGTCAGATTAAGACAAGGTAAGTTAAGTACATCTAGAAAAGAGTATATTTCAATAATCTGACAATTTGAGCGTGACATATGGAAATGGGCGAATCACAAAGTTGTAAAAAAAATCCTCACCTCGAAATACTCGAGCGCGATTGAAAATTTTTTTAATTTGAAGGAAATCCGATCAGGATTACGAAAAACATATAATCTGACCGTTTTCATGGGGCGATGTAGCTAAAACCAGCAATAAATGATGAAGGGTATAGATGCTGAGAACTGTGTATTCCCCACTCCGCGCCTCTCTTCCTACTCGCTCTTTCTCTATTATGATGATATCTCAGCTGATCACAATGACTTGTTCGTTTTTGCAGATGTACGACGCTTTGGTTTGCTTGTTGTGTTTTTAAAACGGGATGTGATTACAACCCAGCTTTTTACAGGCGAGGCAAAAAATGTCTACAGATTTTAATGGAATCTGAAACTTTTCAAAAAGCATTTGCAAACTTAGGGTCTGAAGATTTTGATATTGCAAAATTATCTCTCATCATGGAATCTTTAATCTGCCGTTTGTCCGAATTAAAAAATTGCTAATGTTAACAATGCTTGGATGGAAATATTTATTAAAACATACAAAGTATTTGATACATCTCAGCCCTTCTCATTAAATGTGCGTAATTAGGACGCTTGTAATTTGCCACCTTGCCGATCAGAGCAGCAGCAACATTTATAGCCAACAAAATACATCGCATGCTTGTGGAGAAATGTGAAGAAGCGTATTGTTATATATATATATATATATATATATATATATATATATATATATATATATATATATATATATATATATATATATATATATATATATATATATATATATATATACATTTATATGTACATGTTGTTTTTATTTCATCCAGTAATAAAAAGAAGAAAATAATTTTTTTTTAAATTGCCAGATTAACAATATCCCTCCATATAATTATCAGATTATCATTAAGGACAACTAAGACATCAAGTTGAACCCTCTGTATAAAAATCTGATGCGCTCGAGTATTTCAAGGTAACATTTTTTTTTACATTTTCAAAAATCAGTCATGACTTTTGGTCACGTCCAAATCGTCAGTCATTTAAATAGGTCACTTTTTTGAGTACACTTAACATTCCCTCTGAATATCTGACACGATCGAATAACTTTTTTTGTTTTGGTTTTTTGACCCCTTTTTACGGCCGTCCCCCACTAGTTAATCGTCAGTTTAATATCTATCGGTTATCAGAAAGACAAAGCGCGTATACACTATGAATGGCTGACGCGCTCGAGTATTTCCATGTGACTGTTTTTTTTTACGTTTTTGAAAATTTTTACACGCTCTCCCCCTCACTTAAATGGAAAACTTGACATAAGCTTTTTACTAATGTTCGAAGAACATTAGTATTAAAATCGATTCGGCCAAAAATTCATATTTCCATATATATATATATATCATCAAAAAATTTCAGTGAGATAATCTCGAGCACGCACCATCCGATTGAGCTGAAACTTTCAGGATACATTGGTGTATATGCAGAATAGGTCCAGGTCTCACTAAATGTCAATTATTGTTAACCTTTTGGAATTTTTTAACCCCATGTGTGCGCTGAGTGCCTAAAAGGAGAACGGGAAAATTTTAAAATTTTTATTTGCGATAACTTTTGACAGAGCCATTCAATCATTACGAAATTTTCAGGACATATTTGTATTGTTTAGTTGTAGATTTGTGTAGCTTTTAATGGAGGTGCTGGCAACCCTGTAGCAAGGGCAGGCACTGAAAGTGAAAACCTCCAAATCGTCGTTCCTCTTGAAAAAATGCCGTTTCTTCAATAAAAAGCCACTCATATGTAAATCTTGTGCTTTGTTTACATAGACAAAAAATAAAATTTGATATGGTATAACGGGCACGCCTGGTGTAATGATATAACATCACATGCATGAAATAAATCAAAACAAAACAAACAAGTCAAAATAGAACACCATGCAATTCATTAACATTGTCTACGTAATAGCAGACTACACAATGTTATACAACTGACCATATCAGGTTGCCGAGTAGCGACCGTGAATATCCATGCCATATGGAGTATTCAAATGTAGTACAGGGTCATGTTGCGATCGATAATGAATTATGTGTCACTATGGCACGCGATACAAATATGATATGTTTTGGTTGCAGTGTGAATAAGCGCACATTGATATGTTTTGGTTGCAGTGTGAATAAGCGCACATGGCAATAAATCTAGTACGTGTTGATAGAGTGGCGCTAGAAATGTTGGTCAAGTGTAGCGTGTGAAAGTTGAACACATGTGATTCATATAGAATATTGTGTCATGGGAAATTTATGTGTTATTGATTTATTTCAGGGCATGCTGAGTTTAGATAATAAAATAGGTTAAGTTATGTTTGTAAGGTTTTGTAAAAATCGTATATAAGGAGTGGTAAGAATGTTTGAAAAATAGATTCATTTGAGTAAGCGTGCAATACACTGTTTTATTCTATTGGGTCTCTGCTCTTGCGAGGTTTTTCTTGCAAAGCATAATTCAAGCACGGCAAATGTCTAAGACTAGCTTTGACATGGTGCCATCATTAACTGCGGCTTCGCTGCTTTGGTAGGTAGAATAGTGGTACAATCCATTCTCCACAGTTGAGATAGACTAATCTTTACTCCACCACAGTAAGGACCCTACGTCGATTCAAACAAACGGAGAAATATCCCAAGGCCCAACAACGAACATATTTCATGGCGACCTCAGCATATTTCATGGCGATCCTGATAAACGGAACTCTGGAATCTACTATGAAGATTCAGGCAACTGCGTAGAAGAAGAAGGACAGGAAGAACGGGAAGAATACGTCCCTGAGCCAGTGTCAACTACACCATCCTACTACAAACCCACAGAAATAATTACACCTGGACCCAGACCTAGAAGAATTGAAGAATTCAGTAAAAAGAAGACTGAAAAAGATATCTTGGACACCATCCCCAAACCAAGACGACCACGAGGAGGCAGGAAAACGGAGTTGAAGCGCGAACGAGCGGAATTGCACAGATTAGTACGAATTTCTTTTGGGCAGCAGAAAGAGTATTTCCGGAAGAGACTACGGGAACTTAAAGAAGATGGGAAATAATTGCTCGACGGAGGAGGTAACGGTGATACAGGAGTATCAACAATCTTTAACAACAGCAGCAATTTTCTGTATAGTATTAGGAATATTCTATGTTTATAATAAAAAGAATAAGGAGTATGTAGCTAAGAGGTTAAATAGGAGTATAGATGTATAGCAATAATTAAAACAATATATATGTCTTGATACATGAATTTTAAAAACTTTTATTTATGAATGTACGGTTCTTTCTTACAAAATTCCGGTCTTACAATAATTATGTATGGACACTTTAGAAGGTTTAATCTTGGAAAACGAACAGGTTTTGAGAAATTTAAGAAAAAGTTCGAAGAATTTATTTGAAACTTTAAAAGTAAAATTGAACGATTTACAGGCGCGTAAAGAAAAATTTAGGAAAACAATCAGCAATTTTAATGACGAAAGCTCTGAGGTTTTAGATATAAAATTAAAGTTCAAAGCGGTATCAGCGATATTGGAGGGAGAAATCTGGCTACAGCTTGGTAAACAAGGATATTCTGCGGAAGACATCCAACAAGAGTGCGACATCACCGAAGAATTAGAGACTAGTTTACAAGTACTAGAAGACAAAGCCAAGATGTCTGAGTTTAGTCTAGAGACTGCCATAAAAATAATTCCTACTTTCGAGGGAAAGTATAAGGAATTAGAATCCTTTTTGAAGATAGTAGAATTACTAAATTCCACATTAACCGCTTCAGGAAAAACCCAACTCATAGATTTCGTCACTAAAGTTAAGCTTACCGCGAATGTGAGATTATCTTTGATTAACACCTCAATCAGCACTTTTGAATCTTTAAAAGATGAATTATCTAGCAGGTTTAGAAACAATAAAACAGTACCACAGATTCATTCTATGCTCAGTAACATGTGTCAGAACAGATCTTCTGTTACTACATATAAAGATAAAATTTTATCTTTGGTAGATGAGCTCAATCAGTTACAAGTACAGGGGCTAGGTAATCAGGCTACGGAACCAGAAAAGAAAGTTATCGCGCAAATGAACGATACTTATGCACTCACTATCTTTAAAAGTGGACTTAATGACCAGCTGAAGGGCACAATATTTTCAGCTAGGCCCAAAACTTTTGCTGAGGCAGTATCATTAGCGCAAGAGATTGAGACATTAGAATCTCAAGCTACGAGTAGCGTAATGCATATCGGCAATTTTGCAAATAGTAGAAATAACCGTGATCGAAGATACAGAAACAATGGCAATGATAGAAATAGCAATGGTAATAGGGATAGAGACAGTCGAAGAGATTTTAGGAATAAAAGATACGATATCCATAGAAATTTTAATAGAAAGACAGATAACAGATCAAATCATTATAGAGATAATAATGATAACAGAGATAATCACCGTAGGAATAACAGATATGCCAACAACCATAGTAATCACCGCAATAACAATAATAGAAGCCTACATGTAATTTCGGACCAGGGAA
Organism: Nemotelus nigrinus; assembly: GCA_947369275.1. Lineage (NCBI taxonomy): Eukaryota > Metazoa > Arthropoda > Insecta > Diptera > Stratiomyidae > Nemotelus > Nemotelus nigrinus. The sequence goes on from OX376374.1 coordinate 71,747,679, forward strand.
ACGTCCTAGGTTCCGGAGAGGAAATGAGGAACCTCCCGGAATAAATAACACGAGTAAAGAATGTAAAATTTACAGAATAACTGATGGCTGCACGAATTACGTAAGAATTTATAATGATGGAGCGAATAGACAACTATCGTTCTTAATAGATACAGGTGCAGACGTATCAATTTGTAAAGTAGGTATATTTAAGGCGTTAGAACATAGAGTGAATAGCAAGGATAAAATTAAGTTAACTGGTATTACTAAGGAAGTAACTACGTCTTTAGGTACTTCGAAATTAAATTTATTAATTGGGAACAAAAGGATAACAGAACTATTTCACATTGTAGACGACAATTTTCCGATTAGTACAGACGGTATTATCGGTAGAGATTTATTAGTTAGTTTCATGAGTAAAATAGATTATGAAACATTCACCATTTCTTTTAGTGTGTCAGATGAGGAAATTGTATTACCCATGGATACAAAACGTCAGAACCATTCGGGAATTAATATATCCGCGAGAACTGAAGCAATAGTTCCGGTAAATGTAAGCATCGATGAGGATAGCATTGTGCTGAACGCAGAAATTGAGAAAGGTGTTTTCATCGGAAATACTATTATACCAGCCAAAGGCGTTCGACACGTAAAGGTTCTGAACACAACTGATAGAGATGTAGTCATAAGCAACTTCAACATAGAGGTTGAACCACTGAAAAACTACAAGGTATATGCAGGAAAACAACAGAGAGGTGATCAGAAACGTTTCGAGAAACTGCTGGGAGTTATAGATAAAGATAATTTGGACAAAAGATCTATGGACAGCTTGCTTGAGATAATCAAAGAGTATCAAGATGTTTTTCACTTGGAGGAAGAGAAGTTGACAACAAACAATTTCTACAGACAAAGGCTGCAGATGGCAGACGATAGTCCGGTCTACATTAAGAATTATAGGCTACCTCAAGCTCAAAACGAAGAAATATTACAACAAGTCAGAGACTTAGAAGACAATGATATTGTCGAACCGTCAGTAAGCCCATACAATTCACCACTTTTGGTTGTACCGAAGAAGACTTCAGATGGTAAAGCTAAGTGGAGACTTGTAGTGGATTTTCGTAGATTGAACGACAAAATCATCAATGCTAAGTTTCCTTTGACTAGATTGGAAGACGTTCTAGATAGGCTCGGTAGAGCGAAGTATTTCTCAACTTTGGACATGACTAGTTCATTCCACCAAATCGAACTTGAGAAAGAATCTAGACCCGTCACCGCGTTTTCGACCAGTGATGGTCACTATCAATTCAAGAGACTACCATTTGGATTAAAGATTTCGTCCAACAGTTTCCAACGGATGTTGACGATAGCTTTGAGTGGTTTAAGTCATGAGGCATTCCTATACGTAGATGACATCATAGTTTTTGGATGCAGTGTCAAACACCACAATGATAATCTTCGCAAAGTGTTACAGCGAATGCGACAGTACAACTTGAAGTTGAACCCTGGGAAGTGTCACTTTTTGAAATCGGAAGTAGTGTATTTAGGGCATTTGATAACCAGTGAAGGTGTTAAAACAGACCCATCTAAATTTGAGACGATCAGAAACTATCCGGTTCCGAAATGTGCAGATGAAGTACGCAGATTTGTTGCGTTCTGCAACTACTACAGGCGTTTTATTCCGAATTTTGCCGGAATTGCCAAAAGTTTGAACTCGCTATTGAAAAAGAACGTTACATTTGAATGGACCGAAGAATGTCAAAAAGCGTATGAAACACTTAAGAATAAATTAATTGAGCCACCAATTTTGCAGTATCCAAATTTCGAAGAACCATTTATTTTAACAACTGATGCATCTAATTACGCATTAGGCGCTGTATTATCGCAAGGTGAAATTGGACAGGACTTACCAATTTCGTATGCAAGCAAGTCGCTAGCAAAGCACGACATCAACAAACCAGTCATAGAAAAAGAACTTTTAGCCATACATTGGGGCATAAACTTTTTCAGACCCTATCTCTACGGAAGAAAGTTCGTAGTTGTCACAGACCATAGACCACTAGTATCTTTATTCACCCATGCAAATCCTTCATCAAAACTCACTAGAATTAGAGTTGACTTATCGGATTATGATTTCACGATTGTGTACAAGAAAGGCAGCATGAACACGAATGCTGATGCCTTGTCAAGAATTGAGTTGGATTCTGACTCTTTAAAAGCATTGATACCTCCAGTTACAGATGAAACAGCAAAGCGTAAACTATTAGCAATTACAAGGGGCATGGCAAACAAAACAGAGGATAAAAAGCAAGAAACCCGCAGCGAAAGCAACCACGTAAAAGTAGAACCTGATCAATTCTATTGTTGGGATTGCACTAGCTTGTCGGATATCACCGGTGCTATGAAGTTAAAATTTATCCTGCGCAATGATGAAAATAAAAGTATTGATATCGTACGTACGAAAGATATTGTAAAAGTATATTGTAGCGATATATCTAACGTGAAACCAGTTTCCGTTAATCCAAAGCTAACAATAAATAGGGGTACCCGCAGACACAAAAGTAATGAGAATAATAGTGATAATCCACATTCAGAACACGTTTTGATTATGGAGAAACTATTAGATTTTGCTAGACGTAACAAAATCCGAGAACTCTCATTAGCAAGTGATGACATTATATTGAAGTCTATAGACAAAGAAGAATTTAAGAAAGTATTTAACCTGTTGCAACGAAAAAGTAAAGATAATGCGCATACGAAGCTAAGAATAATGATATACAAGCCGCCCGCTAAGATAACGAATAAAGATGAACAGGTGAAATTAATAGAAGAATATCACAATTCACCGCACGGAGGACATTTAGGGATTCGCAAAACTTTGTTAAAGCTAAAACAAAGATATTGCTGGAAAAACATGAACGGTATGGTTAAATCCCACATAAAGAATTGCACACCTTGTCAAATAAACAAACAGGTGAGACACACAAAAGAAGAAATGATGAAAACCGACACACCAACAACGAGTTTTGAAACAATACAAATAGATACCGTAGGTCCACTAAGAATATCTAATAACTATAGATACATATTAACCTTACAATGTGAACTAACTAAATTTGTAGTAGCGTTCCCAATAGAAAATAAGGAAGCACAAACCATAGCTATAGGAATAGTTAATGAGTTTATATTAAAATATGGACATTTCAAAGTACTCAAGTCTGATTTAGGTACTGAATTTACAAATAAGCTTATGAACAACATCTGTGATTTGCTAAAGATAAAACAAATATTTTCAACACCATATCACCACCAAACTTTAGGAGTAGTAGAAAGGAATCATCGGGTACTAAACGAGTATATGTATTCGTTTGCTGATGACCAACAATGGGACAAATGGGTTCCATATTACACATTTGCGTATAATACAACCCCAAATGTAGATACAAACTACACTCCATTTGAATTGATTTTCGGTAAACTTCCATATTTACCAAATGACATAGTTGATAATCAAGATGTAATTTACGATTTAGATGATTATGCCAACGAGTTAAAGGCAAGATTGAGGATGTCGATCAATAGAGCACGAAGTTTGATTGAAAAAGTTAAAATCAAAAGAACAATGAACCAAACAAATATACATTCTTTGAATCCTAAAATAGGAGATTTCGTACTTTTGAAAAATGAAAATAGAAAGAAACATCAACCGCCATATAAAGGTCCATATAGAGTATTGGACATGGATCACTGTAATGTCACTTTAGACATAGCAGGAAACCGTAAATTAGTACATAAAAACAGATTAAAACCTTACCACACATGTAACATAAAAAACAATGTACTTGAATAAAAAAAATATATATATATGAACCTACATATAAAAATTTTGTAATAAAAACGTTCAGAATGATACGCATTATGTTAAGTTAAGCTAAGTAAGCATTATTGTAAATAAAAAAAAAAATATATTGAACCAAAAAAAAAAATATATTGAACCTACAAATAGAGAAATTTTGTTATATCTTAAAGTATATTAATAATGATAAATTTTGTTATGACTAAAGATAAGAGAATATTATTGTAAAAACCCCTTCTGGGATTATTGAACCTAATGTTGTGATTAGTCTTCATTTTTTTTTTTGTTGCAAATGAACCCTAATCAAAAAAAGGGTAAAAGTGTAATGATATAACATCACATGCATGAAATAAATCAAAACAAAACAAACAAGTCATTAACATTGTCTACGTAATAGCAGACCACACAATGTTATACAACTGACCATATCAGGTTTCCGGGTAGCGACCGTGAATATCCATGCCATATGGAGTATTCAAATGTAGTACAGGGTCATGTTGCGATCGATAATGAATTATGTGTCACTATGGCACGCGATACAAATATGATATGTTTTGGTTGCAGTGTGAATAAGCGCACATTGATATGTTTTGGTTGCAGTGTGAATAAGCGCACATGGCAATAAATCTAGTACGTGTTGATAGAGTGGCGCTAGAAATGTTGGTCAAGTGTAGCGTGTGAAAGTTGAACACATGTGATTCATATAGAATATTGTGTCATGGGAAATTTATGTGTTATTGATTTATTTCAGGGCATGCTGAGTTTAGATAATAAAATAGGTTAAGTTATGTTTGTAAGGTTTTGTAAAAATCGTATATAAGGAGTGGTAAGAATGTTTGAAAAATAGATTCATTTGAGTAAGCGTGCAATACACTGTTTTATTCTATTGGGTCTCTGCTCTTGCGAGGTTTTTCTTGCAAAGCATAATTCAAGCACGGCAAATGTCTAAGACTAGCTTTGACATGGTGCCATCATTAACTGCGGCTTCGCCGCTTTGGTAGGTAGAATAGTGGTACAATCCATTCTCCACAGTTGAGATAGACTAATCTTTACTCCACCACAGTAAGGACCCTACGTCGATTCAAACAAACGGAGAAATATCCCAAGGGCCAACAACGAACATATTTCATGGCGACCTCAGCATATTTCACTGGTAACCCTTGCCCAATTTACCTATATTTTTAGCATCAAAAACTTCTGTTCACGGAAACTCACGATCCGATGAGCAGAAGTGATTGAAATTTGCAGAATGTATTGGCCTTAAGTAGGACCAGGTCTGATAGAAGTGATTTTGAAATGCAGGCGATTCTGTGCCAGTGGTGCCATCTTGAATAATCACTAAAAAAGATAACTGCTTTTAGCCCTATAAATTCTGATTGAATCGTTCGATTTTGGCGAAACTCACACAGTAGCTGGACCTTACATCAAACCACGTTTGATAGAAATTTGGTTGAAAAACTCGGTTGAAGCTGCCAGCTATGATAATTTTAGTGTCTTAAATTTGAAAAAAAAAAATTTGGAAGTAAAAACATTCAAACCATCGAATATTAAAAAAAAATGTCCGTTTCTTGCAATAAAACAAATCTGTATACAAATCTGATGTTTTACCTACACGTTCAAAGTAAAAATTTGAAAATTTAATGTCGGACAAGAAGGGTAACCCTCTCCCAGTTAACCTATATTTTTAGCATCAAAAACATCTGTTCACGGGAACTCACGAACCAATAATCAGATACAGCTGAAATTTACAGAATGGATTGGACTTAAGTAGGACCAGATTTGACAGAAGCGATTTTGAATTGTGGGCAACTCTGTGCCAGTGGTGCCATCTTGAAAAATTACCAAGAAAAAAAACTGCTTTTTGCCCTATGAAATGTGAATCAGTTACCAGATTTTCATGAAATTGACACAGTAGCTGACCCTTATTTTAATCTCTGTTTGGTGGAAATTTGATTGAAAATTTCGATTGGTGCTGCCAGCTATGGTAATTTTTGTGTCTTTGGTTTTGAAAATTCGCTCAGGAAAATAAAACTTTTTGCCCTATAACTTCCACTGCAATCATGAAATCAATACGAATTTCATACAGTTAATGAAACCTATCATAAACATTATTCAGGCCAAATTTGGTTGAAAAGCCACCATAGGGTTGCCAGCTATTGTTGGTTTTGTGTTTGTTTGCAATATCTTTATTAAGCGGTTTTATCGTTGAATTTTCAAATGGTAATGATATTGTAGTGACACTAAACAGCAAATATTAAGTTTTCGATTATTTGAAAAAACTCGCTGCAGGTAACCCTAAATTTCTTTATACTCCTATAACTTCGAATGTAATATAACAACGTGAAGCAGATGTGATATATTCTTGGCTTTGATACTGGTAGAAGGTTGCCAGCACGAGTCGGTTGTGCTACTTTTGTATCAATAAATGCTTACAGTTAGTATTCATACCGGAAACATTTACAATGAAAATAAATAACCAATATTCAAAATCCCAAAGTTCTGCAAATTTTTCGGATCGCAGCCCCAAACACCAACTTCAGTTACTGTGCTGCAGGCACTGAGCATTTTCTTCATTGACGCTATATGAGATGCTGCTTTCAAAATTATGTGAAATAAGCAACTGATAACGAATATAATTAACCCGTGTTTTGCTCTCATAAACGTTGAAATTCATGCCAGTGGTAATATCTGAAACCTTCCACCATATGAGTTACAATGCATTCTTGAGACCAAAGTAAAACGTGGCATTTGAAACAGTTTGGCCATAATAAGCAGCACATGTGGTGGAATATGCACTCAAAACCTGCACGATTCTTCTACTGTTCTTCGAACATTAGTGTTTCTAGCGGTTCAGGTGCGCTAGAGTTTTTTCATTTTAGAACCTAATCTTCACAATCCAATAGGTCCCCATGACGCTTTAGTAACTGCAAATTTAGCATCCCGGGCTCCCCTACTATAACTATCAATCTGAAATTTGGTAGTGGCAGCAAAGTGAACGAAATATTATTGGATAACTTTAAACATTCCTTTACGACGGTCAGAAACGTGTCCATGGCCTGCCCAATTTAATATTATATATTTTTTTAATATTATATATTAATAACTCGGTGTTCTTCAAAATTTATTAAATATTATAGTCAGTTTATAACACTACCGACTCAACTACATAGTTTCAACAAAAGTGCACAACCACGCTGAACCTGTGAATATTACAAAAATCCTGCAGGTCATTCGAAAATAACATGCAGACCATAATCAGAATCTGATTAATTATTGTGGAAAAAAATGAGAACAGAACAAATATAATTAAAAACAACAAAATACTAATTAAACAAACAATATATTAAAAAAAACTATTGAACAAACTTAACAGCGTATGTTTTGGGAAAAAAATTATTACTAAAAATTGTTTAAACTTTACTTAATTATACTAATTTATTAAATACTACAAATCCGAAACAAATCGTTCGAAATATCTTCCCTAACTGCTTTAGCTGATGCTAAAGCTGGAATTTCCTCTGAATCATACACATGATCGTCAATTGTGATTTCTTCGAAATCCAAATCACTCTCATTTGCCAAATTGTGTAGAACACAACACGCTCTAACAAAATGGCAAATGTTTCGCATGCCCTTTAGCTTGCAATAGTAGAGTTGTCTGAACCTCTGTTTGAGAATTCCAAACGTGTGTTCAATGACAACTCTACATGAACTTAATTTTTTATTATAAAGTTTTTGAGGCGGTGTCAGGTGTCCATTATCCCGAAATGGTGTTAATACCTCCAAACTTAAGGGGTATGCCGAGTCACCCAATATATAGTAGTCTGAAATTAGGGCAAATTATTATACAAATGATTATTATATTTGAAATCAATTTTACCCTTTGCTGCATTTTGCAATTTGCTGTATATATAGGAGTTACGAAAAACTCTGCTGCCGTGGACAAAGCCCGGATATCCAACGAAAATGTCTATGAATTTCCGGTTTTCGTTGCAAATTCCTTGCAAACATATGCTGGCTTGGCCCTTTCTATTGATGTAATCGTCTTTATGTTCCGCCGGAGGGTCGATAAGAATATGCGTCCCGTCAATACATCCTGTTACAAACAAAGCATGTAAATTGTTAAAAAAAACATTCATACATAATATAACGCATATAAATATAAGATATATATATATATATATATATATAAGTATATATATATATATATATATATATATATATATATATATATATATATATATATATATATATATATATATATATATATATATATATACTTATTTATATACACATATTTATATACGTTTATATATATATATATATATATATATATATATATATATATATATATATATATATATATATATATATATAATAAAAGTAAATGCAGGTGACTTTTATAATTTACCTATAATTTTTGGAAGCTTATGTTTTGTCTATGCACACATCAAATCTATCAGCCACGTCTCTGAAACTGCATGCTTCATGGCCAGCAAACCATAAGAATAAAAGTAAATGCTTCGATCCGGATAAACGCTCAAATTCAAAAACAGGTCACTTTCTTCAAACCGCGTTTTCAAGGACTCAAAAAGCTCGCGGCTTATTCTAAAGTGGGTTTTGAACTCGCACTCCGTATAGAGGGGAACCACCTTTTCGATATAATTCACAATACTAATCCTCTTTTCACGGTGTGCAATTATCGGGAGAATATCCACCGGAGAGTTTGAAGTATTTAAACCAATTTCACTCACAACACTATCAACATCTCTATCAACATCACTATCATCATCACTCACTATATCACCGAAAACAGCGCGTTTTCTGTTGCGAATATTATTTTCGGCCTCCATTCTAGTGTTCTATCACGAATTTGTATTCAAAATGTCCGCAAGAACGTTTTTCGAAATTCAAATCAACGCAGCTGTCACTTTTAGTGTCTTCTTTTTACTTGCAGCAAGTTGCAGCAGCGCGTTTCTGTACTTTTCCCAAATGTTCCCCCACCACAAAAATAATCAAGCTGCCAAATTCTGTTACTGCTGCAGTTTGCTGAAAGTACGGAAACAGACCTAATATTTCTAGGCATGTCAGCAATTTGACGATGGCGAAAGAACCGTCGACTTTATATTGGCATACCGAGGAGACGATATTAATAGCGACAATATTCGAAAACGACAGATTTTTGAGCAAAACCTTGAAAAAGAAGGTCTACAGTTAGAAAAGGATGAAAAAAATCAAAAAATCCATTTTACTAAAATCCACGCACCATACGATGTAATGTGTCGATACTGTGAAATTTTAAAAATAACGATGCCATTGAAGAAGGTAAAAATAAAATTATTTGATTTTCATTTGGATACGACAAATACTGTCATTATTTCTTTTTCAGTTTCAAGTACAAGAAAATATTAAACAACCAAAAGTACCATTATGGCATGATATTAAATCTTTTTTCGGTTTATCATTTAAGTGGATTAAATTAGATCGTAAAATATTTCCTGAGAGAGATTCGCTCATGTTTGAATATTCAAGAAATTACAATTGTTTGTGAGTACGAATGTCAGATAATTTGATTTGGAAATTTCGAAACGTTTTATGAATGTAGGTTCGATACGACAAACCCGAATTTTTTCAATGCATCAGTACGAAACATTGTAATAAATTTCTTATTAGAAAGGCAGTGTTTTACGGATAACGTTGACAACCACACAGATGTCGGAATTCAAAAATTGTTGGAAGATGGCATCTATGATGCCGCCTATCCTTTACATGACGTAAGTACATAAAGTAGTTTTGGCAATGCTTTTGAAAAACCATCCATTATTTATTCGAGGAAATTGCTGAAATCATTTTCACTAATGTTCGAAGAACACCAAATTACCTCTATTTTCAGCACTCGAATCCTCTGTTCGCGAGAACGGACGAATTTTCTAAGAAAATTAGTATTAAACTCACTTCGCCGAAAATTCATATTTCTTTATATATATATATATATATATATATATATATATATATATATATATATATATATATATATATATATATATATATATATATATATATATATATATATATATATATATATATATATATATATATATATATATATATATATATATATCAGTAAATCGATTAATAGAGATAATCTCTGGAGTGGCCGATCCGATTGAGCTGAAATTTTCGGAGGACGTAGATGTATATAGTAGGCAGGTCCCATGGATCAAGTGCTAAAGGTTACGACATGAGCGTGACCACACCTACTTATGACGAAATAAGATGCAAACACGCCTAGAAATCATCCCGAAATAATTGGTTTTTAGGTGAATGAAGAGTACTGTTTTTGGTTGTGTCCAAGTCTAGGCAAATGGGCACTTAAATTGCTGATTTTAAATGATGAAATTGAAAGTGCTTGAAGTGTATGTTGCCTCTTTTATGCTCTAATTAATTAAATTAGAGTACAAATGGAGCAAGATCGACGTGAAAATTCTTTAAATACATGACTTTTCACAAAGAAGCTATTATAATTTCGCATAGTTGAATGAGCTCACAGCTCATTCAAGGATAAAAGACTAAAGTAAATAAATATTAAATGAATATTAATTGTTTAAATGAATATTAATTGTGTCATTTAACGATTTTAGTTAGAATTACCATATGATAGACAGCGCTTAAATGATCATTTATGACCAATGATCATTTAGGCAGCGCTGTATGTCTACTATTTATACAATAAAAAGTAAAAACCAACTCAATTCATACACTCGACTATTTTTCCATAATTCACTGGTCTCCGGTACGTGACGAAATAAGATGCATCGTCGAACAGCGACCGCCCATTGTCGTAATCTTGTTTCCTTGATTCATGGGTAGGTCCATGACTTGCTGAAATTCAGATATTTTAAACCTTTTGGTGGCAGCGAGCGTTTTAGTGACTTTTAAGGTACTCCTATATTTCCAAGCAGTGTAAATTTTTCTAAAAAGAATGATTGAAAATGAAAACTTATTATGTTTTTAGCTTGCCTATGATAAAGAATTGGGAATTTTGAGCCGTGTGTGGGTGCAGCGTGCCTAAAAGTAGGCAAGGATTTTTTTTTCAAATTTTGATTTGTCATTACTTCTGACAAAAACATTGGATCATCGTGAAATTTGCAGAGCGTATTGGTCTTGACTAAAACTTAACACACATGGTTATTGGTAGTGTGGGTAACCCTGTAGCTACGGCAGGCTCCTGAAAAAAAAAATCTTTCAAATCATTGACCCTCCTGTAAAATTTTTGATTTTTGACAAAAAATTCAATTCATTGATAAATTTTAATCTATGTCCATAACGTCAAATTGAAATTTTCAAAATTCCGATTTGCACAAGAACAGCAACCCATTACCAAATTACCTCTATTTTTAGCACTCGAAAGTTCTGTTCACGAGAACTGACGACCGGATTATCCGATCATAATGAAATTTACAGGACATGTTAGTATTAACTAGGACCAGGTCTGATAGAAGTGAAATGCGGGCAACCCTGTGGCAGTGGTACCATCTTGAAAAATCACTGAGAAAAAAAACCGGTTTTTGGCTTATAACTTCCGATTCAGCCATCACATTTAAACGAAATTCACACAATATTTGGATCTTATTTAAGATAACATTTGGTGAAAATTTGGCTGAAAAATTAGAATAGAGTTGCCAGCTATGGTGATTTTTGTCTCCCAAATCTTGCAAATTTGCTCAGTAAAATAAAGCTTTTTTCCCTATAACTTCGGGTCCACGCATGAAATCAAAACAAAGTTCATGCAGTTAATAGATCTCAATGTGAACCAAATGTTTTAGGAATTTCGTACATAAATCATGAAAGGGCTGCCAGCTATGACCATTTTTGTAATTTTGTATAATTTCTTTACTGAGCGGTTATGTCATTAGATTTGCAAATGGAAATGATCCTGCAATGAAAATTAACAACAAATATTAACGCTTTAAAAATTTGAAAAGTTTTGAGGGTGGTAACCCTAAAATTCTTTTCAGCCGTATAACTTCCAGCGCCGTGATTCAATCGAAACGAAATTTACTGGTTGGGTTTAGCTTAACGTGAAGCAGATTTGGTATATATTTTGCTTTGCTGCTGACACAGGCTAACCAGCATTAGCCATTTCCGTAAATATTGCACCAACAGATGCTTCAAATTACGTTCTCATATGCAAAGCATTTGCAATAAAAATAAGGAATCAATTTCTAAATTTTTCGGATGGCAGCCTCAAACAACGTTTAACCGCTGAAACTTTCGATGAAATCCTACGATGAGAACGAAATTCAAAGGATAAGTTGATTTGAGTATGAGCTTGTTATGGTAAACTTAAACGGCCCACAGACACGGAGATCTGGTCGTCGACTGGATCTCAATTGATTTGCCACAGACACAGAATGTAATCGCAACTTGAATTGGAATCTAATTCGAACGTTGTTTTCGTTGAGGCAACACACGCCTTGGAATGGGTGTTTTCAGGTGATTTACGTTGTAAGAAAACGGAGGACATACATTGTAAGCATTGATAGCAAATGATGTTTTACGTAAAGTAATTTCGAACAGGTACATATACTCGGATACATGAGGTATTTGTACTTTCTGCTTCAGGCATCTGTAGCCTAGTCATAGATCCCTCTAAATAATTTTTAATTGGCGGTCATCATAACCAGGCAGTAATTGTTCGTATTAAAGGCGTATTAACTGATTTTCGAAGAAAATTATAAATCTGGCAGCAATTGTGCCTTAATAGGGTTTAAAATTATTTGTTTTTATTGTGTACCCATTTTTTCCTAGCTCAAAAAAATATTTTAATTAAAAAACCGATTTTTCCTTTCGAAGCTAGATATATTGAATTTTGTGACAAATATCGATATTTTGAGGGTAATCCGCCCTCTTCTTCAGTGTCTATCGGACCGAAAATATTTAAAATTATGTTTCACGTAAAGTTATTTCGAACAGGTATGTACGGATATCTAGGTATTTGTACTTTCTGGTTCAGGAACATGTAGCCCTCTAAATATTTTTTAATTGAATTTTAATTGGTGATCATCATGCGCAGGCAGCACTTGTACATGATTTTTTTAAAAATACATGGTTTTTTTCCAAAATATTTTTTCTATAGAATTATAGAGGTACCTGTTTAAAGATATTAAATGTTTAAAGATATTTTTGTTCCACATCTATTCTTTTCATTCATAAATATATCCGGAAATATATAAAACATTAACGGGATCATGAGGTATGCTAACTGACTCTTGTTGAGCATATTCATACATAATTCAGTCCGTTAAACCAATGATTTCGAATTATGTTACCATTACGTTATGCTTCAAATACATATTGGCCCAAGCTAAACCATCTCGGGTTGGGCCACCACAGACCAATTCGAGGACAGATGCTACTGTCCACACCATGGCCGGAGCTGGTGAGCTTCAGTTGTCTATTATCAGCCTGTGAAATCCGTTTGGTTGGTGCATGTTGGTGCCCAAATCCCACTCAGATCGGAATGCAGGCCAATATCGACCAATCATAACCATCTCAAACCAAGGGGGTGTACACATATTGGCCATAGGCTCTGTTGGTTTGGCTTGGGCCAATATGTATTTCCTACATTACACTAAATTCAAATGAGATCTCCATTCTAGTCTTAAAATCACCACAAATACAGCAACGTGGTCGTCGACCAGTAGCTCCGCCCACAAAATATCAAAAAATTTTGATATTTACTGCAACCGTTGCAGAGACTAAAAGTGCAACCTGAGACTAGCCCACAGACAGAGAATTTCGTTGCAGATATCGCATATTGCAGATCTAGTTGTCGACGAGATCTCTCGTCTGTCGGCCGTTATAGTTCTGCTTCGTTGGGAAAGTGCTGCCAGCACTGAACATTTTCATCATTTGTGTTATAGTTGCTTTGGATAAGGAATGGTTGATATGATTCTACAAAACAGTGTTTTACGTCTTTCCACACTTTTTTGTCACTCAAAGAAAATTAGTTTTCTAGCGGTTCAGGTGCACTAGAGTTTTTAACATTGCATTTCCTAGGCTGGCAAGGCATAGTCAAGGGGAAGTTTGAGATTTCAGTTTTATAGCTTTATAAAAAGAATTTTTTGGAAAGCCCAACATCGTATTTTCGCATTTCCGTCACAGGCCGCCTCCACTAGCAATTTCCCATGGCATAACATTTGAAATTGGCAGTGGAGGCAGCCTATGGTATGCAATATTTTATGGTCTGCCATAAATGGCAGGCAATATGGTATGCAATTTCCTCGGCCATCTGCCTGGCAATATTTTGACAGTTCTTGATTTCAAAATGGCGCTGAACCGTGGGCCTGGTTTATTTTGCGTAGGGATTCTGAATTCAAAGGGATTTTTAAATTTCGTTGAGCAATAAAAATAGTCTACAGAGTATGAAATGCTGGAAAATTCGGGAATTTCTTCGCTTTGCACTTCAAATACCTCCTTAAGAGCATTTGACGCTCAGATACAGCGCACGTCCTTCTCGCTCAGAGGCATTTTCGAAATGATATTGCATGCCATGAAATTGCCCACGCACAGATGGCATACCACAAATTTGACAGTCGTTGCCATCGGAAATTGCAGAGTAAATTGCTAATCGAGTCCCGGTGTCATCTAATATGAGTACGAATTGAAGCTTTGGCCGGCAGTCGATCGTACCTCTTAATCTTCCCGTTGGGCCTTAATCCATTTTTCTCTGTGAGTGGTCTTGCTATGAGTCTTGGCCACCAAAGGTACTTGGATTTAGTTTGAGAGCAAATGGTTTGCACTAGAGGTGTGGGTATGTTTTTTTTTGCCCTAGTCGGAAATCTGAGAATATCCGTGGTACATTAGTGTGTCAGTCTATTTTGTCGAAGAGCCTTAAAGCTTTATCGTATATGTGTTTCTCTACTATTTCGATCCTAGAGTCTTTATGAATGTCCACGTTTCTAACAAACCCTGGAATCCGGAAAATTCTCCGAAATGAGAGATTTTTGCAGGTTTGTAGGTTTTGTTTGTTAGTCTTTGCGGTTTGTCTGAATGCAAGGCTTCTATATAATAATTCCAAAAGTTTCACATTTGCGCTCGGCTGTTGCCCAACCTATTGACCGAAGGGCCCTTGGTTGATGCCCAGCAACCGTAGACGATCAGTTCTGTAGGCGAACAGATCATCTGGAGAGCAGATTATATTTTTCATGACAATATTTTTACAATAGAGTCATATGTTCAAACAAGTAAGATTTTAGAGATGAGTAGTATTGTGCTGACACCAAAAACTCTGCATCAGACCTTATTATCCAACAAATAGCTAACTGATAAACAAATATATGCGTGGTACAATATAAAACCCCGTTACAAGTCATTTGTCACAGTAAATTTTGAAATATCTAAAGATGATTGGTTGAAAATAATTATAAAAGAAAATATTTTTATTTATTTTCACTAACTAAAGCCTAGTACGGAGATTTGGTAAAGAAAAATTGAATCAAACGCTCCCAATGAAAGCAGTAAACTTAAACTAACTCTTCAAAATGATGCATTGATGTGCTAAAACTAATGAGAAGGCCGCCAATTTCATCATCATCATCGTGGCACAACAGCCCAACGTCGGGCCTTGGCCGCCTGGATCGATCTCCTCCACTTATCTCGGTCACGTGACCGCGTCCTCCAATCTTGGAACCCCAATAGTTGCTCGGCATCCGTATATACTGAGCTCTCCCAAAGAGCTCTTGGTCTTCCCCATAGTCTCGCTCCGTCAACTCGTTTATAACCCGTTTTGGCATGCGATCGTCATCCATGCGTAGTACATGCCCTGCCCATTGTATCCGTTGAAGTTTGACGATTTTGGAGACTTCCAGCTCATCGTAAAGCTCATACAACTCATTGTTATACTGGATGTGCCATCCATCTCGGTCGTGCCATCCGTCTATCCAGGTAAACGAAGTTGTCCACGAATTTGATGCTAAGGTATCCTACGTTGATGGTTGTGTGCGCTGGCATCCTTGTCCTAGATTGCATCATAACTTTCGTTTTGTCCTCGTTGATTTGTAGTCCTTTGCTGCGGTGCCAAGTCTGGAAGTATTTCTGCATCGGTCAATGTCATCCGCGTACGCTGCCAATTGTGTCGACTTAAAAAGTAGCGTGGCGCTGCTGCTCACGTTCATTGCCCGAACAGCGAACTCAAGTGCCAAGTTGAAGAGCGTAGGCGCTATTCCATCGCCCTGCTTCAGGCCAACCAGAGTTTCAGAAAAATCCGGGCCTTTCATTTCCAATATTTGCTTTTAGTAAAAGTGTACTCTGCATAGAAATGTAAGGGTACCTGAAAATTCACTAAAATGCCCGGTGCCGCCAAAGTGTTAAAGATATCTTAATTCTAACATATCATAGACCTGCCTGTTATATGCATCTATGTTCTCCGAAAGTTTCATCTCAATTGGATCGGTCACTCTAGAGATCATTTTGCTGATATATACATATCTACGTATATAAAACAAAGTCGGATTAGTTAGACCATTTAAAACTCGAGAACGATTGGACCGATTTTTATGATCTTTGATTTGTTGGATTCGTCTTGGCTCCGAATAGCAGAATAGTCATTAATACTTCGGTAAAATTCAAAAGAAAAAAATGTTTGAAGAAAATGTATGTTCTCATACATTTTGTTTGAGTAATAAGTTTGAACTCGTAAACAACACCATTAACAGCTGTGCAGACGTGAGCCGCAATTTCCCAGTGTTACTTACAATTCCACGAGCCAAAATATCAATCTTTCGCCACTTAAAGCATAGTACTGAGTTCGATTTCACGTGAAATTTTCATACAAAATTTCACGTGAAATTGGTTTCGGCGAAAATTTAGCTTGAAAATAAGCAAGAGTGGTACTCTGTTCTTAAGCATAGTACTGAGTTCGATTTCACGTGAAATTTTCATACAAAATTTCACGTGAAATCTGTTTCGGCGAAAATTTAGCTTGAAAATAAGCAAGTTTGGTACTGTGTTCTTAGCATGAAAAGTTGCTTTGAAGTTGCTTTCGCGTCGAAAACGTAGATGGCACTGAAACATGTCTCCAATCATTTCACGCCAATTTAGTTTGTGCAGTTCATTCTTTCGAGCGAATAAATGTGACATTTGGTATTTCAATTTGAAAATGGAGCAGTGCAAATGTCTTTCCAATAAGAAAATTGATCGAAAAGTGAAATTCTTGACATCTTATCCGTCAGAAATGAGCATTGTCTCTGCTTTTCTCCATTGCCAAAATTTTCGCTCGAAAGAATGACCAGATAATGGAGACATGTCAAAATTTCACGTGAACTCGAACTCAGTACCAGCCTTTAGCATGAAAAGTTGCTTCGAAGTTGCTTTCGCTTCGAAAATATAGATGGCATTGACACATGTCTCCAATCATTTGACGCCAATTTAGTTGGTGCAGTTCATTCTTTCGAGCTAAAAAGTGACATTTAGTGTTTCAATTTGAAAATGGAGCAGTGCAAATGTCTTTCCAATAAGAAAATCAATCGAAAATTGAAATTCTTGACATTTCATCCGTCAGAAATGAGCAGTGTCTTTGCTTTTCTCCATAGTCAAATTTTTTGCTCGAAAGAATTATCAGATAATGGAGACATGTCAAAATTTTGCTTCACGATTAACCCACTACCAGCCTTGAGAACAGAAGCCTTGAGAAAATTCGTTCTACTGCCATAAATGCGCTATACTTTACAACCCCAATTTAATCAATGTCACTCACTAGGTGTACAATGAGACTCAACCCGAACCGCATTCAATGCCTTGGCTCCAAGCCATTGGTCCCAATCTGTTCTTGTGTGGACGACAGGACCAACGCCAAGGAGTTGGCTACTATATATATATATATATATATATATATATATATATATATAAATATATATATATATATATATATATATATATGTATGTGTATATATATATATATATATATATATATATATATATATATATATATATATATATATATATATATATATATATATATATATATATATATTTATATAAATATAAATATATATATATATATATATATATATATATATATATATATATATATATATATATATACATATATATATATATATATATATATATATATATATATATATACATATATATATATATATATATATATATATATATATATATATATATATATATATATATATATATATATATACATTTTCGAGTCAAATTTATAGATTTTGATTATAGATCCATAATATTATCGAGCCTAATTCACAATTTTTCAAAACAAATTCATGTTTTCGATAGCAATTTGTAAGTTTTTAAGTCAAATCCATAATTTTTTCGTTTCATATTTATAATTTTTGTAAGTTGATAATAATGGTTTGTAATCTGAAAGCTAATGAATAATATCCACCAAAATTTGGTTCTGCCTTGAATATAGGAAGTAGAAAACTAAGGAGAGTTGTGGGAAGAAAGCATTTAAAAATGGCGAGTGATACTATAGGTAGAAAAGGGGACATTTTGGACATTGTTTAAAAAGCAAACAGGGCCTTCGAATGTGAGAAAGAGGAATATTCTTACAAAGAAACTGACGTGAGAAAACAATAACACGAAAAAAATGCCGTAGAGATTACCCCCAAATATGTGGTGAATAAGTCCACGGTCCAATTCACTTGAGAACAAATGGAGCTGCTTAACAAAGCAGCGGTAAAAAACCTTCCGGAGGAGGAGAAAGCATAGATAAGAGGCAATGCGGCTAAACTCATCAGGTTGGAAAGCAGTAGGAGGAGGAACACTGGTAAGACATAAACGGTCCTTAAAGAGTTGGCTACCAAACTGGTCTTTTATACAAAGGCAGATAAAGGTAACGCCGTGGTCCTAATGGACAAGAATAAATATGACCGATTAGTTATGGAAAAGCTCAAAAAACGTGGATTATCATTAGCTAAGAAAAGATTCTTTGCCAGACTCTATCAAACGAGTCGAAAGAATCTTGAAAGAATGGAAAGGGACTATTGGATAGGTGAAGAAGCTACACTAAGAAAAATATGTTTCCGAAAATCAAAGAAAATATTTACTTGTTTACGAGATGTGATATATTCCACAAATCAAAGAAACTTTTAGTTGATATCAGTAATTTGTATAAATATCATTGAGAAATTTCTTACATTCAACGGAATACAATTTTTACTTTACCTTATTTCAAGTAAGTAATTTTCCTCAAATCTTGTAAATTATGTCTATGCAGTGGCGTGGCGTTCATGGAAGCAAGGGAGTGTGACGTAATTTCGGCACTGAGCTGCCGTTGTGAGTGCAAGTTTAATGAGACTTGGATTATTTGGGTGAAAAGGGAGCTTTTGAAGGGCCGAAAATGGTATTGCAGCTAGGTATGGCTGTGATACATCTGGCAAAAATAGAATGGAGCTGCATAGATGGTCACATTGAGCCGTGTTGCTATTTAATTTTGACGGGATATGCAGCTTCAAAAGCGGCAGCTCTGATTTGAGCTACGATTGCCGGTAACCATGAATGAACTTTCCGGTCATGTGTAGGCCGGCGAGAGAAATATTGTCGGAAATATTTCTGGAAATGTTTCTGGAAATATTTCCGGAAATATTTCCGACAATATTTCTCTCGCCGGCCTACACATGACCGGAAAGTTCATTCATGGTTACCGGCAATCGTAGCTCAAATCAGAGCTGCCGCTTTTGAAGCTGCATATCCCGTCAAAATTAAATAGCAACATGGCTCAATGTGACCATCTATGCAGCTTCATTCTATTTTTGCAATATGTATCACAGCCATACCTAGCTGCAATACCATTCTCGGCCCTTCAAAAGCGCCCTTTTCACCCAAATAATGCAAGTTTCATAAAACTTGCACTCACAACGGCAGCTCAGTGCCGAAATTACGTCACACCCTTGCGACTTTCCGAGACTTTCCCATCGTCGAGCGGAAAGTCGCGGAAATATTTCCGACACCTCGGGAAAGTCCACTGCGCAATAAAGCGATCAGCTGTTGAACTTTCCGACTGATCGACGGAAAGTCTCGGAAAACTGTGACGAAATTTCGGGACTGTGCTGCCGTTGTGAGTGCAAGTTTTATGATACTTGCATTATTTGGGTGAATAGGGAGCTTTTGAAGGGCCGAAAATAGAATGATAGCTAGGTATGGCTGTGATACATATGGCAAAAATAGAATGGAGCTTCATAGATGGTCACATTGAGCAGTCTTGCTCTTTAATAATTACAAGATATACAGCTTCAAAAGCGGCAGCTCTGATTTGAGCTCTGGCTCACGCAAACCATGAATGAACTTTCCGGTCATGTGTAGGCCAGCAAGAGAAATATTGTCGGAAATATTTCTGGAAATGTTTCGGAAATATTTCTGGAAATATTTCCGGAAATATTTCTGGTTATGTGTGGGACGGGGGTTAGGGGAAATTCTCGTCTCAAGCGAGAAACTGAGAGAGAAGCCGCGTACGTATGGTTGCTGTTGAACTTATTGTCACGTTCCCCATAACATTTGCTTGTGCGTTTTTTTTTTTTTTAATGAGAATGTTTGCTGTAGTACGTACACACTATGTGAATTTTTGAATGAAGTTGAACTACGAGATTTTTCAGGGGCTGCCAGAGACTGCTTGATTGTAGCTCGGTAGTGAAATTTGTGATATATTTTAAATATAAATTTGGTCAAGGTATTTTTAATTGGTGAAGGTATTTATTTCACTAATAGTTTACAGTATTGTAGAAATAAAATTGATTAGAATTACTTTCTGGATTCGCATGATTTTTAGTTTTATATTTAAAATAGTGAGAGTGCAATTAAAAGGTGAATGTATTTATTTGTTCCGTACATAGCATGGATTATAATTGCATAATTAATGACCTCTTTCGATTTCCTTTTGGATCTCGATCTTTTGCGGATAAAAAGGACATTATTGAAAAAGGTCGACCGAAACCGAATTTGGAAATTATCTCTATAACAAAGATATGCACTTGGCATTATACTTGCGAAATCTATTTGACTCGATTTTATTAAAAAATTGAGCTCATTTTGTTTTACTCTAATGCAAATTAACAGAGAAAATCTTTTCAAGATATTTTTGAATTTTCTACCAACAATATATCAGAAAATAGTTCAAAACAATTTTATAAATTAGTTTGTTTAGTTCTAACATTGCAAGTAACGAATGCAAAACAGAATGTAACAAGAGCGTTCGCAGAGCGCTGTTCTTCTTGCTTAAAAAGGATTAAAACTTATATCAGGAAAAGTACAGATGAACAGTGACTAAGTGACTTGGCAATACTGTCCATTGAAAAGGTTTTCTTAAAATCATGTTTGAGCGAGTAAAGTTTTTATCAAGACGTCATAGATGAATTTGCAAAAAAAAGCAAAGGTGAATTGCATTAAATTTAAAATAGAAGTATGCATGAATTTCGTCATAAAATTTGATTTATAATAGATTTTTTTAAACTATCACTTCATTTATTTTAAATTTACTAGATGTTTTTTTTAAATATAAAAATATATGCTTTTTGTTATGGGAATGTTGTTATTTTACAGTTATTTTTTATAAGTACTAGAATATTGAAATTTTTTTTATGCGTATAAACATTTAATTTGCATAATCACTGTGATTGCTATTGTTGCCGTAGCTATATTTGCAAATACTTGATTTACATAGCTTGCTGTTGCAACATTGCTAATTTATAAGTCTGCCAATATATAATTTTTGAAAATATCTATTTAAAGAGAAAATAATTATATATTGGAAACATGCGAATTAGTACTGATAACAATACAGTATATATACTCTCACGTCCATGTTCGTAATTCACGGAAGCTTTTGTATTAGCAATGTTAAAAGTAGCTAGCAAGAGGGGTTTCATTAATACGTGACAAATTTGAAGAAAACATAGCCAAAGTCAGTCATCGAAATGAACTAATTGCTTCCCTACGGTAAACTATCACGCCACGCCACTGTGACTATGAATTTAGTAAATTATATCTACACCGCGAATATTTTTTTCTATGTTTCAACAACAACCACGCTTCAATATTCGACGAAAAAATTGATAGTTTTTATGACTTCTATCAACTTTTCCTCTACACAAATAAAGGGTCGATAGCTTAGCTCGCTAACGTGTCAATCCAAAGCAGCGATCTACCGTCTACCGCTCGAGGGTTCGAATTCCGCCAGGTTCATGTCATGGTTGACTTTGTTCGTCTTCAGTTGTCCTAACTCCATTAATTAAGTTTCACATTATAGCTTTAAGCGGCGACTAGGCATAAATAATGCTAGCGCTTCAGCAAATAAGAAAAAAATGTGGCACGTTAAAAAAAGGAAAAACATTTTTTTTCACTCCCTTCAAAGTAAGCTACTCTTATGATGTGAAAGGAGGGAGAGTTTTTGCGTGCCAACAACATGCGATGCTTTCAAAGCGGTCCCCCATCTAAGTAGTAACCGCGCCCAACACTGCTTAACTTCGATGATCGTACGTGAACCGATTTATGGCAGATGCCAGATGTTCTTGAAAATATATCAAATTTTACTCAAGGCAAGTGCAATATCAGTGCTTGAAATGAATAAATTCCTTTCTTTCGATTGAGTAAATATTTCTTTGAAACTATACCAAGTTTTATTCAGGGCAAGTTCAATATTTGTTCTTTGAAATGAATAAATTTCTTTCTTTGGATTGAGTAATATTTCTTTGGCGCAGAATCATTACCAATTTTCTTGATAACGTGTTCATTTTTCTTCAAAAAATAGAAGTATTTTTCTCAGTGTACGCATCTCAAACCCGGCGCTGCCAAGAATTAGGTGCCTTCCAAAGACATACAAAAACGGAAGTGAGCTAAGGGAAATTTTCACCGCTACAAATGCTCCAAAAAAGAGAATCGCAAAGTGGATTGTAGTCGAGAGTAAAGCCTTAGGGAAAATTTGTGATAGAACAGTTAGAAATCGAGACGAGGTGATAGAGCGGCTTAGAAGTGTGGCAGCAATTGAGGAAGATGAGCTAGTTGTACCATTTGATATCAAGGCTTTGTTCCAAGTGTGCCGGTAAAATAAGCACTCGTGATGTTTCAGACACGAAAACTGGATGCGTAAAAGGGCCTGAACATATGGAAAACCCCGATGAATAGATGACTAAAACACAGTCCAGGGAAACTGTGCATCACCATTGTTGAGGTTATCTGAAACAGACATTTTATGGCTGGAAATAAAGAACGAAATGTATTAAAAATGTAATTAATATATATAGTTAAAATTTACTCAACTAGGTAATTAGTAAATGATTAGGGGTAATTAGCTATAATCAATACTTTAAAGTAAGCAAGTTACATTAAGATTAGACCAATAGACACTGGAAAAGAGGGCAGATTACTCTCGAAATATCGAAATCTGTCAAGAAATTTAAATACATCAAGGTGCTAAAGGAAAAATCGGTTTTAAAATTAAAATATTTTTTACAAGCTAAGAAAAAAATTTGTTTACATTAAAACCAACGAAAAAAAAAAACTTAAACGATATTTACACGCTACCAGCACACAAGCACTATTGATGGACAGTTACACCGTCGATGTCCACTCCATTTCTACTATCTCAGTGTCAGGGCGTTGGCATTTCGGAGCGTTGTAGTGTAACCAGACGAATTCTTTCGCTGCAGTAGACCACCGTTTACTGCGGTAAACTACGTTGATTGTAACTCAGGCATAAATCTCAACTTGACTATCGCTGGGCAGTCAGCATCTGCTGGACTTGCAGAAAATTGCCGCTACGCACCAGTTCGACAACAACCCGTTCCAATCTCAGCTGTATTTCATGCTGCACAGCATACGCAGCCAGCACCCAACACATTTTTTATTTGTGAGCTCGCCGCAATGCAATTAAACATACAACAATAAAACGCACTACAACGCCTGATTTGGGTGGCAATGTAATGCATTCGATCGGTGCTGGATCGATGCATTAGCTATGATTGAATTAGCTATGATTGCATTAGTTATGTTTGCATTTGTGTGAGATTTAATCTGGTGGCGAGCTGTTTTGCAACAAAACTACGCTTAAGCGAACGCAACAATTCAATTTTATATTATTGCACGGCTCTCCACCGACACCCTGCATCAATTTTATCTTAAATGCATAAAATATTATTTCATTATTTAGTACGACGTTAATAGCCCAGTTAGCAGTACGTAGTTGACCACCAGCTTTTATTTTCTTTTTTCATGTACACATTTAGTTATGTCAGGCTTCTTTAAAGTCAACATAATAAAAAATTAATTTTTATTGTATATTTTGCTTTTAATTGCAATGTTTTAATTGAAAAATTTTGCTTAGTAGAATGATAAACATTCATAATTCAACATCATGTCCGGCCGTCCACAAGGCAATCATCTTAAAGTTTTCTAAGTCTATATTTTCAATTATCCTACAGTTGTCTTTTTTCGTTTTGATGTGATCTATAACCATTTGCCTCGGGTGTGTGAACCGGGTCAATTCGAGCGATACATGATACATTGCTTGCTTTTTGATCATCAGCTGTGGAAATAAAAAACATGCCATCAGAAAAGCGTCACATGGTAGCCAATTCGATTGATGAGTAGATTTCGTATAACATTTCTTCTCCACAGGGTCCATTAAATTAGTAATATGATTATTGATCGAGCTTAGTTTGCACAATCGCCAGTCCTACCGGTGAATAAAAAATGAACCAGATATAGTGATATATTTAGAGGAATTTTTATTTGTCTTCTGATCATTTTAATTCATGCATTCTTATTTTAATTTAAATTGATGCATTCGGAGATGAAGAAAAACTTACCAACGAAATGCCATTTATCTTTGGTAGGCATGGTTCCCATGGAAGTATTGTTTTGCGAATTATATCCTCGCCAAAACAATGTGCGCTGCTTCTGGATCAAAATAGAAGTTAAATTCAGCACATGCTGTTATATTCCCAACGCCTGTAAAATTTGATATTGAAATGTACCTATTGTTAAGCGTTGATTTCCAAATGATTAAGGCTGTAGAGAACGTATTTCGACTCAGAAATTCAAAGTGTTCTTATTTTGAATTAAATAAAGTTTGTTTCTGAAATTATATTCGAAGTGGCAAGGGACCCACAATATTTCGAGGAACGAAAATCGAGTCATCTATTTTCCTTAGTTCAATGTATTGATAGTTAACTGATTGAAAAGTGAAGAACCTTAACCTGCCGAAATTATACTATACTATCTGTCCAAAATATTGCATTGTACAACACCTTTTCTTACAGTAGGCATTCTATACTAGTGTAAGAAGCAGTCTATCGGAAAGAAACATATTTCAAGAAACAGTAGATGTCGTAATTTGGCTATTTTAGTGTTAATGATACGCAGAGCTATTGGCTAATTCTATTGTATTTTTTACATTAATCACTCACTTAACAATACTTCAAATAATTTACGTTCGCGTCGGCCCGCTGCCTTCCACACTCAGCCAATGGTCGCGCCGTTCTTCCGTCTGGTGGTAATGTGCGGATGCCACCCTACATCTAGTGTAATCCACTTTTTTGCTTGTGAGCCCACGTGTGGACGGCATTTGCTGGGTCGCCATGAAAGCCCTCTGACTCGTGCCCACAACCCACTCCGAACGGAAGTTGCACAAGCGCCGGGCGAGTCCTATCAAAATCGCTTGTCTGGACCGTCCACATGCTGGCGCTTGGCTGGTTTGGCATGGCTTTGGCCAATATGTATTTGCTACATTACAGAAGAAGTCATCAACGCTTTTTTGTTTTGCTAGTGATGATTGGGCATAGGGGTTTTCAAAGCATCTTTATTTCTGTGATTTTCCGATTATTGGAAAATGTTGACGGTAGCCTTTACAGAAATACGGTCAATACTCTTTTTTTCTTAGTGGCATTTGTCCTCTTTGAGCTTCAATATTCTACAAAGTGTATATTAATAAAATATATGGAGTTTATCAATACTTAAACAAATCTTCAGAATCATATCTTTCTAATAACCTCGTTGGCATGTTAATTCGATAGTGTTCACATTCGGGCACTAATGAAGCATGATCTTTCTCCACAACGCCATTTATTTATTTATAGATTTCGAAACAACCGTTTCTTTCCTGAAATTCGATCCTTAATTCCTTTAAAAACTCTCAGATCTCTTCAAAAACTAAAGGTCCCGTAACTGCCAAACAGTGATTTTTTACACGTCAATCCAATTCATAATTTCTTTTCCAATTCTGAGTAATGTCTTAAATCATCTCCAACTTAAAATTCTGTGAGGTTGTAAAAAAAAAATTCAGTACCTATGTATGTACGTTCAAAATCGTCGATAAAGTCGATGAATAAATTTAAAAATTTCCAAAATAAATTCCACAGAAATAAATTGCTAATCTCCGCCATACGCCTTTTTGCACTTTATACTACATGTCAATAGATTGTTTTCTCCCCGTTCCACCGAACAAGAAACAATTCTCTTAAATGGTCACAAAAAAACGTTCTAACGTCAAATTGTTGTCTCAAGGTAGCTACGTGAATTTGGTTTTTCAATTTTTCGTTTCCAATGAATTTACGAATGAAAAAACCTTCGAATTATCGAAGTCATAAAACGACTTGGAACTGATAAATGTGTCAAGATATCAAAATATTTAGCTAATCTAAATTCAAGTAAGTGAAGTCATTTTGTATCTAGATTGCCGACCAGGCGCGTTTTCGTGGTAAAATAGCTATTTAAAGCATAGTACTGAGTTCGAGTTCACGTGAAATTTTGACATGTCTCCATTATCTGGTCATTCTTTCGAGAGAAAATTTTGGCAATGGAGAAAAGCAGAGACAATGCTCATTTCTGGCGGATAAAATGACAAGAATTTCACTTTTCGATCGATTTTCTTATTGGAAAGACATTTGCACTGCTCCATTTTCAAATTGAAACACCAAATATCACTTTTTAGCTCGAAAGAATGAACTGCACAAACTAAATTGGCGTGAAATGATTGGAGACATGTTTCAGTGCCATCTACGTTTTCAGCGCGAAAGCAACTTCAAAGCAACTTTTCATGCTAAGAACTTAGTACAACTCTTGCTTATTTTCAAGCTAAATTTTCACCGAAGCAGATTTCACGTGAAATTTTGTATGAAAATTTCACGTGAAATCGAACTCAGTACTATGCTTAACTGATTGCCACAATTGGATATCAACAAATTTCTGACGAAAATTGGGGGTGTGTTCAGCATAGCATAACTTTAACAAGTGTCAAAATTCGCAGTAGCTAGGTGAAGCGGCTATGGATATTGGACAGCCAAAAGCTGCTACGTAGGTCGGTTTTTGCACTTTACTTTAACTTTAATCTTTGCATTTACCTGGGTCAGCTCAGCACTTGCCCTGAACTTTGGAAAATGTATTAAATTTCCGAGTTTTCAGCATACAGCTGCAGAAACCATTAAAATGTTCCTAACATATTCACTTATTACCGGCTTTCGACACCATATCTTTGAAAAAGAGCGGAAAAGAATCGTTGAAAATTTCATGGTACACGAATCAGCGTACTCGGCCTGTTGCGCTTCACACCCGCCTTCTAAAAACTCAAGATGAGTTGCGCTATGTAAAAGCCTATTTAAAACTCGAGTTGAGTTGAAGTGTCAAAAGCCCGTATTTAGTTTATGATAGCACTATACTCAAGCTTATTGTTCAGCTCCTTTGCCACCAAACCGCAAAAACTGCTTTTCATTTCCATTTCTATATACGATACCTGAATCAGCGTCCAGGATTTATGGATGCGGAGCTTCGTTTTTCTGTGTACACATCAATATTTCATTATCGACAAAAATTCTTTACTGGCTGGCTAAACTCGTCACTTTATTTCGTCAAGCTTTTCCTATCGTTCGAAAGGTTCGTCCCTAAGTACACGAAATGGTATACTTTATCAAGGTTATAGGTCCATATCGTTATGCTCTGTCTTAGTGCCTTTCTTTTCCTTAATTGGATCATAATTTTTGTTGTATGCTTGCTAATATGAATAGCAGCTTCTTTCGCGGTTTTGTCAAGAGTTATAAACTCTGTTATCCTTCGATTTACATGGGGAGGTGTTATTAATAAAAAAACACCCTAGCGCATCAAAACCACTAGAAACACTAATGTTTGAAGAGGATTTGTGCAGATTTTGATTGTATATTCTACCACTAGTTACTTAAGACCACTACCACTAGCTACTTCTTCTACTTAAGATCAATACACCCTAAGTAACAATATATCCTAAGCCAATTTAATTTAGATGACTTCATCGAAAGTTACAGCGATAGAACGGTGTTTGGGGTTACCATCCGAAAAATGTCCAGACCTTAGAAAATTTAACCATTGTTTACTTATTTTCATTGCAAATGTTCGCCATGTGAGCATTTACTGGTACGATAATCACAAAAACGTCTCGTGCTGGCAACCCTTTGTTAGCACCAAAGCCAAAAATATGTCACACCTGCCTCACGTTGAAGTCAACCTGTTCGGCGAATTTCGTATTGATCCGATGACTGCATTGGAAGTTATAGGAATACAAAGAAATTTAGGGATACCACCCGCAAAAGTTTCCACATTTTCTAGATCGTGATATTTTTTGCTTATTTTGACTACAAGATCACTATAATTTGAAAATTTTATAATAAAACCGCTTATTAAAGATATGCCAGAAAAATACAAAAGCAACCATAACTGCCCTATCAATGTTATTCCAACAAGATTTCTGTTGAATATAGTCTACAATAAGTTTAATTTGCCACAGGAATTTCGTTATGATTCTATGACTGCGCTGGAAGCTATAGTGCAAAGAGCTTTATTTCCTAAGCGAATTTGAAAAATTTGAGACACTAAAACTGCCATAGCTGGCAGCTCCAACCTAATTTTTCAACCAAATTTCTATCAAACGTGCCTTAGAGTAATATTCAGCTACTATGTGTCTCGTCAAAATCAAGTGACTGAATCAGAATTTATAGGGCCAAAAGCAGCTATTTTTCTTGGTAATTTTGCAAGAAGGCACCACTGGCACAGAATTGCCCAAATTTCGAAATCGATTCTATCAGATTTGGTCCTACTTAAGACCAATACATTCTGTAAATTCCAACTGTATCTGGATTATTGGGTCGTGAGTTCCCGTGGACAGAAGTTTTTGATGCTAAAAATATAAGTAAATTGGGGAAGAATTACAGTTCTTGTCCGACATGGAACTTCGAAAGTTTTACTTTGACGGTGTAGACAAAACATAAGATTTGTATATGAGTTGCTTTTTACTAATTTTCGAAGAAAATTAGTATTAAACTCGCTTCGCCGAAAATCGTCATATATATATATATATATATATATATATATATATATATATATATATATATATATATATATATATATATATCAGCAAAATGATTAAGGGAGATAATCTCTGGAGTGGCCGATCCGATTGAGCTTAAATTTTCGGGAAATATAGATGTATATAACAGGTATCTTAAACCTTTTGGTGGCGGCGGGCATTTTAGTGAATTTTCAGGTACTGCTATATTTCCAACCAGTGTAAATTTTTGTTAAAAAAAGTACTAGGAACGAAAACCTATTATGTTCTTAGTTTGCTTATGGGAAAGAATTGGAAATTTTGAGCCTTGTGTAGGCGCTGACTGCCTAAACGTAGGCAAGGATTTTTTTTTCAAATTTCGATTTGCCATAACTTCTAGGAAAAACAATGGATCATCGTGAAATTTTCAGAGCGTATTGATGCAGAATTTAGCAAACATGGACTTTTAAAACTGTGCGGGCAACCCTGTAGCTACAGCAGGCTCCTGAAAAAAAAATCCTTCAAATCATCGAGTCTCCTGAAAATTTTTTGATTTTTGAATATAAATTCAAATTATTGATAAATTTTAACTTTTGTCCACCAACTCAAATAAAAATTTTCAAAATCCCGCGGTAAACAAGAACGGCAACCCGTGATCAAATTACCTCTATTTTCAGCACTCAAACCTTCTGTTCACGAGAACTGACGATCGGATAATGCGATCAATATGAAATTTACAGAACATGCTGGTTTTAACTAGGAACAGGTTTGATAGAAGTGATTTTGGAATACGGGCAACACTGTGGTAGTGGTGCCATTTGGAAAAATCACTTAGAAAAAAAACTGGTTTTTGGCCTATAGCTTCCGATGTAGCCACCAGATTTGAACCAAATTCACGAAGTAGATGAAGATAAGATAGATAAGATAGATTTCATAGAAATTTGGTTGAAAAATTAGTATAGAGTCACCAGCTATGGGTATTTTTGTCTCCTAAATATTATAAATTTGCTCAGGAAAATAAAGGTTTTTTCCTTAAAACTTCCGATGCAGTAACGAAATAAAAACGAAATTTATGTGATTAGTGGATCTTGCTGCATTTCTAATCTGGTAGGAATTTCGTTAAAAAATCGTGAAAGGGTTGCCAGCTATGATGAATTTCGTAGTTTATTGACATTTTTTTATTGAGCGATGTTGTCATAAAATTTCCAAATGGGAATGATCCTGCGATGACAATTAACAACAACTATTTACGTTTCAAAAATTTAAAAAGTTTGGACGGTGGTAACCCTAAAATTATATTCACTCCTATAATTTACAGCGCAGCCATTCAATTGAAACGAAATTCATAGGGTGGCTTTAACACAACGTGAAGCAGCTGGTGCTAGCACATGATTGCCAGCACCAGACAATTTCGTAAATATTGCACCAACAGATGCTTCCATTTTGTATTCATAAGCAAAGCATTTACAATAAAATAAGCAACCGATATTTAAATTATCCGAGTTTTGGAAATTTTTCAGATGGCAGCCCCATCTGACTTAAATCGCTGAAACTTTCGATGATATCCTTGGATGAAAACAAATTCAAAGGCTAAGTTGATAAAGCACGTGCATGTTATGGTATACTTATTGCTGCTGTGTTGGACAAATGTTGGCAGCACTGAACATTTTCATCATTGGTGTTATAGGAAATGCTGTCAGAAAATGATATTTGTTCCTTTGAGTAAGAAATGGTTGATATGATACTACAAAGAAGTGTATAACGCCTTCACACATTTTTAAATCCCTCAAAGGCAACTTCTTCGAAAATTAGTTTTCTAGCGGTTCTGATGCGCTAGACTTTTTTTCTTAAAAGTGAAAATATTTCAGGAAAGTCGATGGTTTGTAGAATTTCACTTTCAGGGCCTACAGTTGCTCCAGGGCTGCCAGCACGTTCATACAAAACCATATAAGTATACAACTTAGTAACATCAATATGTTTTCTAGGTTTTTTTACTGATTCTATAGTTTTCTCAAAAATTTCAAATTTGTAGGATCTTATTTTAGGCACCTAGCGCACACCAGGGTTAAAAATTTCCAAAACCTTATCAAATCTTTTTAAGAATACATTCAAAACTCATTTCGCTAAGCCAGTTTTGTTGAAAATAATTTTTTTATAGAATAATAGGCATATCTAAAATATCACTAAAATGGCCGCCGGCTCCAAAGGGTTGAAGATAGTTAACATTTGGTGAGACGTGGACCTATTTTGCATATACACAGATGTATCCTGAAAGTTTCAGTTTAATTGGATGGCACGTTCCAGAGAAATATTGATTGTATATATATATATATATATATATATATATATATATATATATATATATATATATATATATATATATATATATATATATATATATATATATGTATATATATATATATATATATATATATATATATATATATATGTATATATATATATATATATATATATATATATATATATATATATATATATATATATAGATATATATATATATATATATATATATATAAATATATATATATATATATATATATACATATATATATATATATATATATATATATATATATATATATATATATATATATATATATATATATATATATATATATGTATATAAATGGAAATATGAATTTTCAGCCAACGATTTTAATACTAATGTTCTTCGAATATTAGTAAAAAGACTAGCGCATCAGAACCGCTAGGAAACTGCTTTTCGAAGAAATTACCTTTGAGTGACTTAAAAATGTAGAAAGAAGTAATACACTTCTATGTAGTATCATACTTACTGAAAATAACAAAAATCATTTCCTGACAACACCTCGTATAACACAAATGGCCAGTACTAACAACATTTTTCCCAAGCAGCAGCAGTAAGTCTACCATAACAAGCTCGCGCTAAAATCAACCTATTCTTTGAATTTCGCTTTCATCCAGGAATATCATCGAAAAATTCAGCGATTAAACTATGTCTGGGGTTGCCATCCGACAAATTTCGAAAACTCCGAAAATTTTAATATTGGTTGCTTATTTTATTGTAAATGGTTTGCATATGAACACAAAATGGAAGCTTCTGTTGGTGTAATATTTACGAAAATGTCTGGTGCTGGCAATCCTGTGTTATAACCATAGCCAAAAATGTAGCAAATCTGCTTCAAGTTAAATAAAACCGACTCTGTGAATTTCATTTCAATTGGGTGACTACGTTGGAAGTTAAAGAGGTGAAAAAATGTTAAGGCTTAACACCGTTAAAACTTTTCAAATATTCGAAACGTTAATATTTGATAATGATCGGATTATCTAGTCGTCAGCTCTCACGAACAGAAGTTTCGAGTGCTGAAAATAGAGGTAATTTGGTGATGGGTTGCCGTTCTTGTGCAACTCGGAATTTCGTAAATTTCAAATTGACATGGTGGACAAAGGTTAAAGCTTCTTATCAATAACCTGAATTTATTTGATCAAAAAGCGAAAAATTTTCAGGAAGGTTAATGATTTGAAGGATTTTCGTCACGTGCCTGCCGTAGCTACAGAGTTGCCCGTAAAGTCTTGTGTTAAGTTTTAGTCAACATTAATACACTCTGCAAATTTCACGATAATCTAATGTTTGTACCAGAAGCTATAATAAATAAAATTTGAAAAAAAATCCCTGCCTACTTTTAGGCACCCACACACGGCTCAAAACTTCCAATTCTTTATCATAGACAGGCACAAAACATAGTAAGCTTTCATTCCCAATGAAAATTTTAACAAAAATGTACTCTGCATAGAAATATAGGAGTATTTGAAAATTTACTAAAATATCCACCACCGGCAAAGGGTCAAAAGTATCTTAATTTTAGCAAGTCATGGCCCTACCCATTATATACATTTATGTCCCTCGAAAATTTCAGCTCACTTAATCATTTTGCTGATGTATATACATACATATATACATATAATACATATACATATATATATATATATATATATATATATATATATATATATATATATATATATATATATATATATATATATATATATATATACATATATACACACACATATATATATATATATATATATATATATATATATATATATATATATATATATATATATATATATATATATATATATATATATATATATATATATATATGTGTATATATACATATATATATATATATATATATATATATATATATATATATATATATATATATATATATATATATATATGTATATATATATATATATATATATATATATATATATATATATATATATATATATAATTTATGAATTTTCGGCGAAACGAGTATAATAATAATTTTCTTCGAAAATCAGTAAGAAATATTTAAACGTTTTCATAAAAAGATATACCTCACTATATCAAAATGTTTGGCAGTGTATGAAGAATATTGTTGCTTGAGTATCAAATCAGTGCCAGAAACAACGAACTGTTTTATTTTGTAAACGCGGGGACTATCGAACCAACGAAGCGTGTTTGAGACGAAAAACACAATATTACTGCTGTGTTTTAGACTTAAAACACTTTTTGTGGATTCGATATTCTCCGCGTTTGCGATTAAAGCAGTGTTCTTTTGTTCCTCTAGCACAATTTTATTCAAACAAATAATTCTAAACACTAAATCGCGTACACTTTCCTTATCGCACTATTAAAAATCGCGTTACAATTTCACACTTTATCGCTTTTTAAAAAAACCGCTCCCGGATAATTCGTATTCCACTGTTTCAGACTATCGCTGTCTACTAACTGACTTCTAACGCCTCTCTCGGCGATATTTATACTCGTGAGGTGAATTGGGGTAAACTGGACTTGATGCCCCACACCCGGGAAATCCCACCACCAGAGGGCGAAAAGGTGGTAGAAGGGGTGAAAAATTGCGGAAAAATAGACAAAATTATACAAAAAAATAAAAAAGAAGATAACACAATTAAGGAAAACAAACAAAAAAAAGCCCCAAAAGCAAACGCACAACCACAAAAACACAAACATATTAGCCCGACATCTATCGGCGAAATTCATGTAACAGCTGTGTGGGGCATCAAGTCCAGTTTTACCGGTGAATTGTTACATGTGTCTAGGCTATTATAGATTTATGTCTTGAGTTCTCGAAGGTTCTTGATCTGACCTCTAGAAGGCGATTGTGTATTTCCGTTGCCATATAAGATCTGATTGTGGCTTGGCTTCTAGCAATACCGGGTAAACTCGACTTGATGCCCCACACCCGGGAAATCCCACCACCAGAGGGCGAAAAGGTGGTAGAAGGGGTGAAAAATTGAAGAAAAAAAACCAAATTATACAAAAAATATAAAAGAAGATAACACAATTAAGGAAAACAAACAAAAAAAAGCCCCAAAAGCAAACGCACAACCACAAAAACACAAACATTTTAGCCCGACATCTTTCGGTCAAACTCATGTAACTCCTATGTGGTGCATCAAGTCGAGTTTTACCGCAATTCCTTCTAGAAGCACGGGCCGTCATGCAGAATGGTGACGTCACAGTAGTGGGGCAAAATGTCGCGAAATACACACGCAGTCTTATGGGACGTCCGCGGGAAACTGTTAATTGTACAGGTTGTATTGAAGTGAGTGAAGTGAAAACAAAGTAAGATCCGCGGAACAGTGCTAGTGAACAGCTGAAACACAAATTAATACGGTGCGTGCGGTATAATATGAAAAATTCGCTACCAAATGTTTATCAGTTGGTCTTAGGTTATGTGATGTTTCGTGTCGATTTACTGTCGATACAATTAATTGATACAAAATGCAAGCTATGACTAAATATTATTATTATAACGCGTCCACGCACAAAAAACTAACGTTTCATTTATATTTTAGCTAAAAACCCGCACGTGAAAAATCTGTGTTTATCGACAATGCCTGGTGGAAATGTCAAAATTCACCGATAAATCGACGTCATAACTAAAACAATTACGTAGCATGACGGCCCGTACTTCTAGAAGGCATTGCTTCTAGAATGTTCTGATTTTCCTTCAAAAGGGCTCTAGCCTGCGTTTTATCTACACATTGTTTTTGTTCTTTGAAATACATGTGTGAGATAGATATTTCTCGACGTTTCTGGTTATTTCTGGCTCTGTTATGGAGAAATATGATTTCTTTGGTGTGAATGCAACATTATGTATACTATGCTGCTCTTTTGTTTGCTAAGGTTTAATCGTTATAGATCTCTTTTTCTTGAGTGTAGTTCAATCTAAAATTTATCTTTTCAATTCCGATTTTGTATCAAAAATTTTTGACGAATAATACGCATAACAGATTATTCCCAACTCCCAGAAGGAGCAATAACGTAATTCATAACTACAGAGTTTATCAGTGACTGTCAAAGAATATTTATAAATCATTCGGATAATGATAGACTGGTTATCATGCCGCATGGACATATTCGTCAAGCCTTATCAATAAGAAATTCATTAATTCGTTATCTATTATATCTAGTCGTATACTGAAATATCTCATTAGAATCTATTGAAATGTGTTTTGAAAATTACCTTTTCTATTACCACCCATTATGTAAACGTCTTTAACTTTCTCTGCAAAATCTGGATACATTTTCAAGCACATTGCAAAGTTTGTCAACGGTCCTACAAGAATAAACGTCACTCTTTTCGGGTACTGAAACGTATCGATATATATATGTATGTATTGAAATATTGTTTATGAGCTTAATAAAATTACCTTTGTGGCAATCTCATACATTGCGGTTACTGCATGCTGCTTTTGTAGTCGATCGTTTATTTGATCATCTTGGTCGTGCTGATAGATATCTCCGAAACCATCTTCGCCGTGGAAGAACTCTGTTACCGTTGTTTGCTTCAAAATTGAACTCGACACGCCTTTAAACACAGGTATCTGTTTGCATAAATAAATGAATAAGACAACTTCGAATAGACAACGAATAATTAAAATACGCGTACATCCTCTCGCTTTGTGGTGTCTAGAATTCGAAAAACGTTTCGCACAACATGCCGGATCTTCGTATTCCCATGGACACAAGTTATAGCCAGAATCTTCACATTCTGTAGCTTTTCCTCGGCTCGCAAAAGCATTAACAGTGCCCACGCATCGTCCGTGCCGACATCTGTATCAAATACCACGAAATTTTCAACGTCTTCGGTATTATCGCGCGACATTACTAATTATGAGTAATTAAAACTGGCAAACACCACATACGTGCAAGTATCGAATGAAGACTGAAAGCGAAACAAATTCGGCTAGAACTTGCTTCTCAAATGTTTTAAGTAAACTGACTTGTTATCGACGAATTCAACCATAAAAAGATCCGTTCATCATTACAATACATTTTGATTGCTCTATAATGCCTATTATAGTTATGATTTGAATTGTGATAACGTTTGAGGTACTAATCGTGGGG
This sequence comes from Nemotelus nigrinus, assembly GCA_947369275.1. NCBI lineage: Eukaryota > Metazoa > Arthropoda > Insecta > Diptera > Stratiomyidae > Nemotelus > Nemotelus nigrinus. The sequence goes on from OX376374.1 coordinate 71,784,261, forward strand.
CTAGCTGCTGTTTGAAAACTTAACGTACTGAAATGTATTAAATATAGTAGGTACTTATAATGGACAGAGTAATGATTTCTATTATACAAGATATTGATCTGAAGTACAGCGTAGAATCTCACTACCGAACCCAACAGTATAAAATTCCCAAAATGCTAGCTAACCTCTGCCCTACCCACAGAAATTAAAATAAAATACAAATCTCGATAGTCTATTTGTATTTCAACGATTCATAACAAAAGCGGGATTGTAATTGAGATGAGTAACATATCTGTACGTTAGAAACGTTATCTGTAGATTTGTAAATTATCAGAACGCAGGAATGGGCTACATAATTTAAGTATTTTAATTTAATGGAGGATGATGATTTAAAAGTTTTGAAATCAGGGATTTATTCAATTTCCGATATCGCGCCGTCGTCCGGCTCTCGAATAATGTTTCGCAATCAGGGGTTTGTTTATTTAATCTCCACTGATATGCGTCGTCGTTTGGCTGTGGAGTATCCAACGTCGGTATTTGTGTAGATCATGGATCATCGGCTAGAGGGGGATGGTTAATGAATGGGGCTATACAAAGTTAGGTTTTTAATTTACTATTACAGTAAATACGAAAGTGAATTTACTAAAATTTGTTTGAATGTATTTATTTCGTATTCAAAAATTACTCCGAATTTTATATTGAACTATTACTACTACTACTTGTAGTTGAGTTAAATAGTTGAGACGCCTCAACTTATCCGAAACCAGTCAAGAGCCTGTCAAGGGGTGGTGTGATGGCGAACCACCAGTGAGGCCAGGCCAATCAAACAAAAATAAGAGAAGTGCTTCAGGAACAGGGTGCCCTAGAAATGGCCGTGAAGGCCCCTCGTCCGCATTAGCGGAGCATCCTTTAATCTGATGCCAACGGATCCTATTTTTCCCCTTTGCTAGCTCTACGTGGCTGGGGTGGGTTCTTAAAAATGGGGTGAATTAGCTCCCAGGAAAAGGAAGACACTACGTATAATTCATCCACCAATGAAATTATACTAGCCGCATTTTAACACGAAAAAGGGAAAGGGGCTATTGCAGCGTTGCCAGATTGGGGGTTAACCCCCCCCCCCCCCCAAAATGGGGGATTTGAAGATTTTTTTTATATCGAGAACAATTTCTTAAGGGGAAAACCCCCAAAAAATTAATTACCATGTTCGGAGATGAGATGTGAATTTAGAAATTGATAATAGGTATGTTCCCGTACTTTCAGTTACTGAATTTTCCTGGATCATGTGGTGGGGAATTTCATGAAAAGTACGGGAACGCTCTCATTGTATTTCCTGAAAATTGACAACCGAAAGCGTCAGTTTTCGGTTTTTGGGAGAACAATAGTGATTATAAAGTCATCCTAAGCGGTAATAAATTATCGCCACAAAAATATTCGACCTTCATAGCAATATTACGCAAAAAATATGTTGCTTGCCGCGCACATTTGAAAATATTTACTCCGTTTGACACTTTTCAGTTTTCAGTAAAACGGAGTACGGGAACAGCTTCATTGCAATTAATCGCGATTAATCGCAATTAATCGTAGTACGGGAACATACCTAATATACAACACCAAATGTTACATCAAGTCTAGTTTTCTCTAAGTGGGATGACAGTTAATAGCTTACAGCTGATGGATTCCGGGTCATAGTTTGAACACAATATATGTATATCAAACGTTTCTGACTATGCCCTACACACTTGTAGATAGAACAATACAACTTCAACCTTAGCTTCTCCTTTGGCTAGCTGCTAAGTCTTACGTACTGTGTTTTTTATTTGCCTTCTGTTTTTGACCCTTAATATATTTTTTATATTGTTTTGAAACTTTAGGTTTTCTATAATCTCGAAATAAGATCCCTGCACAAAATTTGTACTTAATATGGGACATAATCATAATATGAGTTATAAATTCTTCGGAACCTGTATATGGCAGCCATTCTAGTGGGGAAACTTCCGTAATTGACGATATCTGAAACTCGATCAATTTTGTAAAATTTATTTGAAATATGTGGTTTGTTTTAAAAAAAAAATTTGTTTTGCTTTGTTATTCTTGTAATCTTTTTGGGGGTTTTTCAACTGAAATGATACCATTTTGGAGATTTTTGAGCCTGACGTGGGGTTTTTTTCAAATCTAGATCTGGCAGCACTGAGCTATTGTCAGAGAAGGACCAAGTTTCGGTTTCAGCCAAAGGGCTGGCTAGCCAGACCCAGCCGAGACGTGACAAGGCATGTATGGGCAAAACTAAACAAGGAGAAACATGCCTCCATTTAGCAGTCCTGAGGAGAGGCAGACAGCTTCAGGCCCCTGTTGTTGTTGAGGCCATGACCCCAAATGATCCGGGGTCACTCCACCCACTGACTTTCGTCTAAAAAAATGAAGAAGTGGCCAAATTTACTCCGTTAATAAAAGTAAAAATCAATCATCTAAAGGCCAGCGAGGCTATCGAGGAACTGCAAATGAAATAGCCTTCACGGACTTTCACCCAATAAGAAGGCCACACAGTTCAGATTAACAATGCACTATTATTCTAATCTAATGTCTTGATTTACAGTTATTTTGCTATTAATCAATTTTCACAGGAAGTTGAGTTTCAATAGACACAAGATTTTATCAACTGCTTAGTGAAATGCATGATGTATGCGCATATTACAACGGTTTGTCTTAATTTGAGAAACGGTTATATTATCGTTGTATTTAATGTGTACCAATTTTTTCCTAGCTCAAAAAAATATTTTAATAAAAAAACCGATTTTTCCTTTCGAAGCTAGATATATTGAATTTTGTGACAAATATCGATATTTCGATGGTAATCTGCCCTCTTCTTCAGTGTCTATCAATCTAATCTTAATCTAACTTATGTATGTTACTGATAGAGCTTACTTTTAAAGTATGGACATACTAATTACCAACTAATTGCCTATTAATTGACTTATACTAATTACCAAATAATTGCCGATTAATTACTTTACTATCCATATTAATTAAATTATCCTTCTTACTATCAAATGAATGTTCAAATTAGCCTGAACAATGGTGATGCACAGTTTCCTTGGTCTGTGTTTAGTCTTCTATCCATAGGGGTTTTCCATATGTGCAGGCTTTCGTAGGAGGAAAAATAATACAACATTAGTACGTTCAGCAGTAGCAAAACACATATTGGAGGACGATCACAACATAACTTGGGACAACGTGGAGGTGATCAAGGAGGTACAGCAGGTGCGAAAACTGGATGCGGATACTGAAAAAAAACTTAAACATAGAAAAACAAACTCACAAACATTCCAAGTCGTAATCGAAATCGGACAATATCAACATGTCGTTGAGAAAGAGGATGCTGTTAGTAGCAAATGTTTAGATCAATATATCTTAAAAACGGTCATGGTTACCAGAAAAAGTTATATAAATTTTTTTGTTAGAAATTTTTTAAGCTACAAATTTGTCATACATTGTTTTTCTGAAGACGTGGCCGTTACTGAGATATTTAAGAAAGGTCACTTTTGGTTATCTTTGACCCCGTATAAAAAGTAACGCAGCACTCGGATCAGTGGATACTTTTGAGATTTTGTTCAACATGCCAGTACCAAGGTTCACACCAAAATTCAGCTTTCCCCTAATTATTCCGAAATTTCGCCTTTTTATGTTGGAATTCACTGGACTAGCATTTCAGTGGAGACTATTTGCAGTGGACGCAATTCCACGATTTGTATGTTCAGTTGGTGCATACTCAGCAAATAAGCAACGCAAGAAAGATGTTTTATTTGATTAAAAATTTGAATGGTGAACCGAAAACATTAATCAAGCATTTATCGGTCACCAACAATAAATATGAAACTGCGTGGAACATCATAGTCAACCGCTACCAAAACAAACGGTTGTTGGTAAACGCGGTTCTAACAAAGATGCTTAATCAGCCGACTATTAACACTAAGTCTGGTATTGCCATTAAGTGTTTCCACAACATAACTAACGAATGTCTTCTCGGTTTGAGAAATCTACAGATAGACATTAGGCCCATGCATTTTGTGCCCCCAACAGAACCATCCTTTGCACAAATACAACAGTGTTTTGTCCATGAAGCCAGGGCACAGAAAGAAAATAATGATTGACAATTCTTTTTGTGTCAATTGCCTAATTGACATACATATAGCAAGTGCGAGTCACGTGGTTGTCTCAAGTGTGAAAAAAAACATGATACATTGGTAGCGTATACAGCACGCGCTTAGTCCGCGGACTATACACCAAATTTCACCTAAATTATTAAGTCCATCTGCTGTTAACACTCAGTACCCGACCCAAGCGATAGTTCAGTCCACGATTCCAAGTGACCTGACCTAAAATAGGTCGTGGACTATATCGTTGTAAACACACCTGACCTAAACATTGATTTTTGTGGGACTATTAATAATATATGTACGTTGAATTTAAGTTCGCAACGCTCTCGTTTAACTCAAAATCATTTAAATTAACATGTTTGATAGCCAAATGAAAAGATAATTACAGTGTATGAACTAAAATTAATGTAAATGACAGCTTTCACGTACAAACAAGGACTAAATTCGACCTGACTAAATTTTGGGTCAGGTTGATGTAAACACCTTAGGACTTTATTCACTTAGTCCGCGTTATAGGTCAGGTCACATTTGGTCCAACCGCTATAAACCCCACCATTAATTCATCTCCAACCAATCAAGGTTGAACAAGCACCCATTAGGTCTGTTCGCGTACTACAATTAATTGCAATTAATTGCAATGAAACCGTTTTTGTACTCCGTTTTAGGGAAAACTGAAAATTTCCCCTCTTTCAGTAAATTTCAGTAGGGTCTGAGCTACTGAAAAATACTGAAAACTGTCAAACGGTTTTTGGCGTAATGATATTATATAGCAAATAGATATTGATATCGTATACACCGAACGTTTAGTCCGCGGACTAAAGCTAGAGTTACAATCAATGCAACCAACATTTGTTGCACTTCAAAATGAGTTTGAACACATGAGAACGTATGAGAGCAGTTACAATGATGCAACACAACTTTGCTTGGCAGCAGAGTTTGCTCATATCTCAAACTTGGCATGGCAACAACATTTTTGAAAATATCCAATTCCACCTGTTCCTATGAGAGTCCGGGAAATCGGAACTGTCATATGTAAATGACAATCAGAAATTGTATTTTTTTGTCTCATTTTTGCTTTGCATTATACTCCGCAGCTTTTAGAGGATAAAATATTCACTGATATATCTTTCCGAGGCTTTAAAGGATCCAAATTATCGAACAGCAACTTCTCTAATATAGCCAGTGACAGATGACAGTAAATGTTGTGTTGCATTGATTGTAACTCGTTCCACCAACAAAACTTGGCAGGGAATGTTGGTTGCATTGATTGTAACTCAAGCATAAACACCAAATTCCACCTAAATTTTTTAGTCCACGTGGTGTATACACTCGCGGACCGACCTAAATTTAGGTCGGTGCACGATTTCAAGCGACCTGACCTAAATATAGGCCGTGGACTATAATCGTTGTAAACACACGCGACCTAAACATTGATTTTTGCGCGACTATTAATAATGTATGTATGTTGAATATAAGCTCATAACATTCCCCTGTGACGCAAAATCATTGAAATAAACATGTTTGAGAGACAAATGAAACGATAAATACAGTGCATGAAGGAAAATTAAACTAAATGACAGCTTTCGGGTAAACTGGACTTGATGCCCCACACCCGGGAAATCCCGCCACCAGAGGGCGAAAAGGTGTTAGAAAGGTTGAAAAAATGAAGAAAAACAGACAAAATTATACAAAAAAATAAAAAAGAAGATAAAACAATTAAGAAAAAGAAAAAAAAGAAAGAAAAGAAGCCCCAAAAGCAAACGCACAACCACAAAAACACAAACATATTAGCCCGACATCTATCGGCGAGATTCATGCAACAGCTGTGTGGGGCATCAAGTCCAGTTTTACCCAGCTGTCATATACGAACGAGGACTAAATTCCACCTAAGCAAATTTTAGGTCAGATTGGTGTATACACCTGAGGACTAAGTTCATTTAGTCCGCGCTTTAGGTCAGGTCACTTTTGGTCCGACTGCTGTAAACCGCACTATTGGCCGAGGCCCAGCGAGCCGAAGTCAGACGAGGCCGCCAACATGTGGACGGCATTTGACAGCTCGTCACGAATCGCCTTGGCTCGTGCCCAAAACCCATTCCGATCGGAAGTCGCACGAGCGCCGGCGAGTGCTGTCAAAATCGCTTGTCTGGACCGTCCACACACTCGGGCTCGCCAGATCTCGCCTGAGCTCGGCCAATATCTATTTGGCACATTATGAAGGACGAATATTTTTGTGGCGATAATTTATCACCACTTAGGATGACTTTTTAATCACTATTGTTCTCCCAAAAACCGACAACTGACACTTTTGTTGATCAATTTTCAGGAAATGCAATGAGAGCGTTTTCGTACTTTTCATGAATTTCCCCCACCACATGATTCTGGAAAATTCAGTAAAATTCAGTGACTGAAAGTACGGAAACAGACGTATTGGCCAATGATAAACACAGCGGTTTTTGCGAGGCGTTTCCCGAGAGGAAAACCGAGTCGGTATAGTCGTGCATTACTTTAGCATTGTGATGACACACACCGCGGTCATAGCTTAAGAACTACATATAGCTAGGAAAGTACGTGAATTGCGAAACAATTGCGAGAAGTAGATAGCAATATCCAAGTCCAAGTTGGAAAAAGACACAAAGTACCCCGCCAAGCAACCCTGCTACGATCAAATACGTTTCTCCTTCCCACAAGGCAATTCACATGTGCTTTGCCAAGGAGACTATTTTAACGAATGGCGATTTATGCAATATTGATTTTCTTAAAGTATTTTCTGAGTATTAAAATGGTAAGCGATAAGGTAGTTAACGCGGAATACTACTTTCGATACCATATGGCGAGTAAAAGGAATATCTCCGACACTTTTATGCAACCCAATACAGGGAATTTCGTTTGCTGCCAGTGAATGTTCGCTGCGCTTACTGTTTCTTGATTGAATTATTCGCACGCCAACACACTCTCACCTATCAGCTCACACGGATATATACATTCTCACCTGTCGTTTGACATTATATTTTCTCACTTTCGCATGTGATACAGTGAACATATTTTGGTTTTATCTCTTTTTACGTGCCAGCTGATGGTAAATCCTTCACTCCCTGCCAATCTCTTCCATCAATAAATCACGTACTTTCAGCCCCCTGCCGCGGTGGCAACCGCCTCTCGGTTGCGGAATCGCGTCGGTAGACGAGAGAAATTACCCACCGACTCGGTTTTCGAGCGTTTTTCGATTTTTATTGCTGCGTAGTCCGATCGAGCTGAAATTTTCTGGATGCAATGATGCATACATGGGATAGGGGAAGGAAAATCTGATAAGAAAATAGATTTTTGAAGGATGGTTAGGATACAGTATTGGAAAATGAAACATTTGTGGGCACTTGGTTTCTAAAAGTAGGCAATTACAGATTTCAAAGAAAATTAGTATTAGAATCATTTTGCCCAAATTTCATATTCATATATATACTTACATATATATATGTATATACATATATATGCATATGTATGTGCGCACGACTACTTTTTTCACAAGCATCTATATGATACTCTGACGTAATTTGTAACTGAACCGACTCGATAAACGCTTCGCGACGCGCCAAACCGAAGCGTTAAACGCTTCGGTGAAATCGAACTGTCTGTCATTGGACATTATGTCTTCTGCTTTGAAGAAAAATTGTTCTACGACGTCGCTTGCTGCTAAAAATACATACGTCATTAAAGCCTGGCTATGTCCTTCTAGCCACTGTAGCTATTCTAATTAAACCACTATAACCACTAAACCATAAAATATTCTAAATACAGCCAATTCTTCAATTAAACTCCGTCACTGATTAACGATTTAATAAATTTTTATTGTATTGGAATTTCAATTTTTCAACAAACGTATAGATTTTTCTAACAATCAATTTTCTTCCGCACCATCTAAATTCAAAGTTAACTGTTGAGTGAAAATTTCGGTACTTTCTTTTCTATACAACTTTCTCTTAATTCTCTTATTATATTTCCAGTTTTACCAGTATTTCTTTACTGTGAATATTAAGTGAATGAATATTAAGTGAAAAAATCAATTGTGAATGGATATTTAAACATGTAATGTCAAATGACAAATGTCATGTGACAACTGTCATCAGCGTAAACAACGATCGCAAACATTAGAAATTGATCTTAGATAAGTATATATTTTCCTTGTTTTGAACTCGATCCTTTGTTGCTTTTTCTTTTCAGGTTCCTGTTTTGGAGAGGCCACCGTCGCGTCGCAACATTCTCCCCCAGATGAGGCGTGTGTAGTGCCTCAGTATTATCTATTGGGCTGACTTCTGAAATGGTAAGTATTAATTGGCTAATCTATTTTGATATATGTTGTTTGTATGGATACTATTGTGATCTAGATTCCTATCGTTAATGTGTTGTCCGATGTGCCGGTTAAGCTGATGCATTCGTTCAACTCAGTTTTGGCATGGTGAAGTTGTCCCACCTATGCTGGGCGTCCACCTATACCATCACTGATTTGTATGGAATTCCAAAGACGTCTCACGTTAAGTAGTTTCGCGAATTTATTTGATATGGCAAGGTCTCATGGAGGAAAGGGATGTGTAAGGAACAGTTTGATGGAAGGAATTAAAGGTGCATTTCTCATGATATATTTTGCGTAGGTATTAGTGCAATTTTTGTGACTGATCGTTTGTATGTCTTTCCATTTGACCATACGGTTACTACTCGTACTAGGGAATCGTTTCCTGGATGAACTTCTATAATTCTGGCTAATGGCCAACGATAAGACTGTAATTTTTCATCTTTTAGTATATACAAATCGCCCACTTTGAAATTGTTTTCTGTTGTATTCCATTTGGGTCTAAGTTGCAAGCGATTCAAATATTCGGTTTTCCACCGTTTCCAGAAATCTTGCGTTATCTTTTGCGTTGTCTGCCATCTATCGAGATGGTTGATATTGTCGCCTTCGAAATCTGCTTCGGGTGGTGCTAGTAGTGTATCGCCTATCAGGAAATGTGCTGGAGTAAGTGCCGTCGTGTCTGTTGGATCGTCGTTCAAATGGCACAGGGGTCGAGAATTGAGGCAGGCTTCGATTCTAATTAAGATGGTGGACAATTCTTCATACGTTAGAGCAATGTTGCCCACAACTCGGCGCAGATGAGACTTAATAGATTTGACTCCGGCTTCCCAGAGCCCACCAAAATGCGGCGACGCTGGAGGATTGAAATGCCACGTAACGCCATCATTGGCAAGTATTTCGGCAGCCCTTTTGTTGATTTCTGATAATTTGCTCAATTCAGCATATGCCCCGACAAAATTTGTTCCACAATCGGAATACATGTGTCCACTTAATCCTCGTTTTCCCATAAATCTTCGTAATGCTGCAAGGAATGCTTGTGTCGAGAGGTCACTAACAATTTCGATGTGTATAGCTTTTATTACTAAACAAATAAATATAGCCACGTAGCCCTTCGATGTTTTACTACCTCTTCCTCGCCTGTCTTTTATGTCGAATGGTCCACAAAAATCAACACCCGTATGTGTGAATGGACGAGAAATAGTTACGCGAGCTGCTGGCAAGTGTCCCATCAGCTGAGTTGCACCGTTCGCTTTGGCCCGAAAACAGCGGATGCATTTATGTACAAAATGTTTGATCCGGTTGCGACCATCTATCAGCCAAAATCTTTTTCTTAATGTGTTCAGCATTAGTTGAGTTTGTCCATGCAAGGTTGCTTGATGGACTTGATGCAACATTAATTCGGTGAACCTTCCATTTCGTGGGAGAATTATTGGATGCCTTTCATCAAAATTCAATTGTGCATTTTTTAGACGACCTAGCACACGTATTAATCCAGTTTTGTCTATGAAGGGGTTTAATTTGATCAATTTACTTTTCTTTTCAATTGGTTTGTTATTCAAAAGACAGGCTATTTCTTGTGAGTATTCACTTTGTTGAGCGTGTTTGATCCAGAATTCAAATGAGTGTCGCAGCTCTTCACTGGTTAAATATGGTGGATTCTTTATTCGATTTATTTTCGATCTGCAAAAACGGAAGTAGTACGCGGTAATTCTAATTAGTTTCGATAATGTTGAATATCTTTGTAACCAAGTGTCTAAGAAACTTTCTGTGTGTATTCCTACATTAACAATGTAATGTTTTCGTTTTTCGACTTCAACTGATTTGATATCTCGCATTTTAGGCCATGCATCGATGTCTTCGGATAACCAGCTTGGTCCGTGCCACCATAGCTCATTGCGTATTAAATCGATTGGTTTTACTCCTCTGGATGCTACATCTGCTGGATTACATTTAGATGGAACATATCGCCATGGTATGTTATCAGTGTTCTCAAGGATGAGAGCCGTTCTATTAGATACAAATGTAGTCCATCGAGTGGGGTGACCTTTCAGCCATGCTAGCACGATCTCTGAGTCACTCCATAACCAGGTAGGTATGTTTTCAATTTTTAATGATGTTGTAACTTCTTTTAGCAATCGAGACAATAGTACAGCTCCGCATAGCTCCAATCGTGGAATACTAACTGGCTTCACTGGTGCCACCTTGGTTTTAGCCATTAATAGATGACTGTTGACAGCCGAGCCTGCACGCACTACCACATAGATTACTGCTGCGTAGGCGCGTTGAGAGGCGTCACAAAATCCGTGAAGCTCTATTTTCGAGTTTTGTTGGTAAGCTACCCATCTTGGGATTTTAATGTTTTCTATTTCCGGTAATTGGCTCAATAATGTCATCCATTCCGTGTTTAGTGCAGTTGATATTGGTTCATTCCAATCTTGCCCAGATAACCATAGTCCTTGTAGTAAAATTTTAGCTGATACCATAATAGGTGCTATCCAACCTAATGGATCGTAGAGACGTGCAACTTCCGATAAAATTGAGCGTTTTGTGTAGGTTTCTAATTGCTTATGCCTTTTCAATCGATAGGTGAAGAAGTCTGCTAGCGGATACCACATTATTCCTAGCGATTTGTATCCATTATCCATATCCATGTTGATCGCATCTTGCATTTCGATGTCTTCAAATGGGATTCCTTCTAAAATTCGTTTGTCGTTTGTTATCCATTTTCTCAATTTAAAACCGCCAGAATTCAACAATTTAATGAGTTCGTCTCTTTTCATAATACATTCTTGTAGACTATTTCCTCCAGATAATAAGTCGTCTACGTAAAATTCTTCGAAGACTGCTTTACTTGCATTTGGATAGCTTTCAATTTCATCTATTGCTAATTGGTGTAAAGTTCTGATTGCTAGAAACGGCGCTGAAGTAGTTCCAAAGGTTACGGTAGTCAGAACATAGTCTTTAATTAGATCAGCTGGCTGTTGCCTCCAAACAATTTTCTGAAAGTTTGCATCTTCCGGATGCATATCTACTTGTCGGTACATTTTAGCAATGTCGGCCACCATTGCAAACTGCTTTAATCTCCATCTTATGAGAATTGATGTCATGGTGCTCTGAATGGTCGGTCCTGTCCATAATATATCATTCAGAGACACACCAGAACTCGTTTTCCTTGACGCATCAAACACCACTCTTAATTTTGTAGATGTGCTTTCTTTCTGCATTGCGTGATGTGGAAGGAAGTTAGCTATGCTGCGTATGTTTCCAGATTCAAACGTGACTTCTTTACAAACGGGAACTTCCTTCATGTGACCTAGACTTATATACTCTTGCATTACTGCTGAATATTCTTCTTGAAGACTTCTGTCCCTTTCGAAGCGTTTCTCCATCTGTATTAAACATTTGATTGCATTTTCTCTGGAAAACCCTAGTGAATGTTGACTCTCTGTGCTTATAAATGGCAACCGAACTTGATATCGACCGTTTTGCTGTCTCTTGACATTTACCTTATAGTGTTCTTCACATGCTTCTTCTTCTTGAGTAATGTTTTTTCTCGTTCCAACTTCTTCAATCTCCCAAAAATGTTTAAGTTGCTCACTAATTTTCACGTCCTCCTCTATATGCACATTAAGTGTGTGCACTACTTGCGCGTTGTTATCGCTGAATCTACCTGATATTATCCAGCCTAACTAAGTAAGTTGTAGCACTGGACCTAGAGTCAATTTTCGAATTTTTCCAAGTAATAACTGAGCGTAAGCTTCAGCTCCCAATAAAATGTCAATCTTGCTCGGTTGGTCAAAGTGAGGATCAGCCAGATCTAAATTTCCAATCTGTTTTCGAATTGATGTGGAAATTGTTTGCGATGGGATGAAATTTGTCAACTTTCTCAACACGAGAGCATCTACTTTCAAATATTCGTTTGTTTTGGTGCGAAGTGTAATTTCCAAATTTCCGTTCGTCGAAATACCCTTTGTCTCTCCAATACCAGCTACAGTGATGTTTGTCGATTGCCTTTTCCCTCCAATTCTTTGAGCAGCACTCTCTGTAATGATTGACGCCTGTGAACCTTGATCCAGCAAAGCGCGTAGTGTTATAAATCCAGTCGAAGACTCAACCGTCACTAATGCTGTTGCTAACAATACCGTTTTTGTAGCATTGCTAGTCGAAGAGTTTATCTTCGTGACTGTTGTCACTGAAGTCGAAGGTCTATGATCCAAAGAAGTCAAAGTCGATGGTCGAGCATTGTGTGAAAACGAGGTTGAAGGTTCTTGATTGAATTCTAAGATAGGAGGCAGATTATTTTGAGTGAATGAATTCGACGTCTGGTTTCGATGCCGAGATGAAGATTGCGACTGATGCGGAAGGATTCCAATTGTAGATACATCGGGTTTATGCAGAAGTGTGTGATGTGCCTTTTTACACTTGAAACATCTTGACGTGCTGGGACAGTTTCCGACTAAGTGTCCTTTGTTCAAGCAATTGAGGCACAAACCATTTCTTTTTACCATATCAAATCTCGTCGCATGATCTGATTGAAGAAAAGTGGTACATTGTCTCAAATGATGT
>OX376374.1:71802301-71836007 GCA_947369275.1 Nemotelus nigrinus
ACTGGCGAAAGGTTGCCAGCACGAGTCGGTTGTGCTACTTTTGTATCAATAAATGCTTACAGTTAGTATACATACCGGAAACATTTACAATGAAAATAAATAACCGATGTTACAATTCGCAAAGTTCTGCAAATTTTTCGGATCGCAGCCCCAAACACCAACTTCAGTTACAGTGCTGCAGGCACTGAGCATTTTCTTCATTGATGTTATATGAGATGCTGCTTTCAAAATTATGTGAAATAAGCAACTGATAACGAATATAATTAACCCGTGTTTTGCTCTCATAAACGTTGAAATTCATGCCAGTGGTAATATCTGAAATCTTCCACCATATGAGTTATAATGCATTCTTAAGACGAAACTAAAACGTGGCATTTGAAACAGTTTGGCCGTAATAAGCAGCACATGTGGTGGAATATGCACTCAAAACCTGCACGATTCTTCTACTGTTCTTCGATCATTAGTGTTTCTAGCGGTTCAGGTGCGCTAGAGTTTTTTTATTATATGATGATGTGGATAATATTTTTTTTTTGCATTCTGACGTGCATAACTGTTACGAAAAAATTAGAATGCATACGAATATCTTAACACAAACAATTTTATATGAAGGTATGTATAGTCATATGGATAAATATATACAGTTGTCTGCAACCAATTTATTCGTACGGAGAGAAAAAATGGGGAAATATTGAGGAATGGGAATTAGTAATGTTTAAAAATTGATCTCGACGATTTTTTTGAAATTTTTAGCCGTTTGTGGGCCCTGGCTGTTTGAAAATAATTTTATTTTTAAACTTCGATTTATAATAACTTGTTATGTAAACGTGATATTATGAGGAAATACACACGCGGCGTAATGCTTACTGCAAATATAGTGGATATTATATTACGGCTGCCTGGTATGGCAGTTTTTCTAATTCTTTTAAGGGCGCATGAAACCATACAATTCGCAAATGATGGTGTCCATACAGTGAAAGTAAACAAACAATGTTTAAATTATGAGAAATTTTTAATTGTTTCCGCGTGGCAAATCTAAAAATCTTTGCATTCGCTAACTTGGAAGTAAGTCAGTAAATGTAAAATAAATTTGTATGATACGTTGATTTTTACGAAACAGTTGTGATGCTTTTCAAACAGTTGGGATACTTTTCTTGCATTGGTGATACACTGTTGCCGACAACGAAAATTACCTGCGTTTCTGTACTTGAACATAATGCCGCAAATTTTTGTGATGATAAACATGCAATAGTTAAAATAAGCTTAAACTATTGCTGAATTCAGAAGAAAATTAGTATTATAACTGTGTTGCTGAAAATTCATAGCTCTCTGTCTATATGCGCATACATTTATACAAAGCAGCAAGAAAATTAATGCAGATAATCTCTGGTGTGGCCGCTCCGATTGAGCTGAAATTTTCAGGGAACATAGATGTATGTAAGGACTAGTGTAGTGCTACGATATATTTAGCCCAAAATTTCACCCTTATAACTTCCAGCGATATAATTCAATCGAAACGAACTTCACAGGGTGTGTTAAGCTTAACTAGAGGCAGATTACGCTGCTAACACAAGGTTGCCAGCAACATACATTTCACACATTTTTTACTTACCTTTTTTTTTTTTGTTTTTTTAGTGTTTTACACAAAGAAATTTTCACGTGATACCATGCAATTTCAATGCATTCATGATGTGGTGAATTGCGCATTGTTTTTGAAGGGGTTTGAGAAACATATCAATGAGTACTAATTCGAAAATTTCGAAAAGTAAAATAGTCTAAGCTTATTGTAACTATCGCTTGCTTATCATAAGAAAAATAAGCGGCAGTGGAAATTTTCAGTGTTAGCAACAGTTTGCCGCCACAGCAAGCAAAAGCAATACAACTGTATTACATAAAAGCTAAGTGATTATACAAATCTATCTTATATCTAATAACTTAGTTCGAAGTTACCGGAACATAAGAGTTATAGATTTGACTCGCGGAAACACTTCAAAACTTATCACAATTTAAATCTTCCTTGTTCACTTTCACCGTATGCACACTATAATTTTCAAATTTCGCCACTAAAATAATAACAAAAACTTCCATACCAATCAACCCTAATAGCATATCCAATATTTTAGCAGTAAGCATGATGGCTCGCGGAAATTTCATAATGATATCATCATTTGACAAGTAAACATAAATCGAAATCATTGTTTTCAAGTTGTCAGTGCCTCCGAACGGCATAACATTTTTAAAACATTGTCGTCACCAAGCTTAAAACAATAATAATTCTGATTTATCATATTCGTTATTTTTACAATTTCTTTTTCCATATAAATAAATCTGTACCTCAAAACTGTGTATATATATATATATATATATATATATATATATATATATATATATATATATATATATATATATATATATATATATATATATATATATATATATATATATATATATATATATATATATATATATATATATATATATATATATATATATATATATATATATATATATATATATATATATGTTCTGGAATGAAAGGGAAAAAATAAAACGACTTGTTTATGTTTACAATGAGAACAGAACACAATTTATTTTCGATGTTTGTACATTATTTATATCATTTTACTTTCGTGTGCATCATCTATTTCTATCGAATTTGCTCACTTCAAGCTGTTGTCGCATTCTTGAAATCGACTCGCTGATGTAAGTTTATTGATTTTCCACAGCTCGGTCAACAATTTTGCTGATCAACGGATTTGTTGAATACAGTAAACGGTTGACCGTGTGGAATTCGCTGATGGGTTGATGCGTACGTACGTTGCTCTAGTTAATGGTTGTCGATCGATGGACTTGTTGGTTTATTCGCTGATGCGTTGATGAGTGGGTATGTTGTGCTGGTCAGTGGTTGTTGGCCGATGAACTAGTTGATTATTTTGCTGATTAATAGGTGAGTTGTGCTGGTTCGTAGGTTTAGTTAATGAACATTACCAACCGCCATGAACCTTACGAGGTTCTTAATTAGTAGACGACGTAGGCCGGTCATACCATGTTGTTTGTTGTTGTTTTGGGGTAATATTTATATTCATTCGGTGACGTTGAATTAAGATGAGGCCCGTGGTGATAATTATCAGAGTGATGATGACCGAAAGGCTGATACTCGTTCCGTGTTGTCGGATAGTTGACCAAGAGATTGCTTGAAATTCTTCCACCATTGTTTGTTCGTGTTCAACATATGCTCCGAAGGATTCATCAGCTTTGATGATTGCTGGTGCTGTGAGCTGAGGAATAGATTTTAGTTTTAAACTCTGGTTGAGGGCAGGTGAATGCGGAAGAATCTAAATAGCGAAGTTTCTCGTGGATGCAACCCAGGTAGCAGTGAACAGTGAGTTTTCGACTCTAAGACTGCAATCTTGTGAAAGGCTAACGACTCCTGTTCCGTTGAGAATAATATTTTCGCGGTTGCCGTGGCAAACAGCCTGGCCAAGGGACACTGTTGGTGCTGCAAACATCCAAGAATTGGCATTGTATAGCTGTTTCCATATGATGGTGTGCGATTTGAAAACATGTATTGGACATGGTTTTCTACCAAATACCTTATGCATTTCGTTGATGATGCAGTTGGGTTTTGAATTGACGTCGTATATCACACTGATGTCCACAAGATATTGATCGGTTTTGATTTTGGTAAGGTCCTGCGATGAAGCTTCGAAATATTGCTGAAGGTTGTAGTTTACGCCCAATATTGTCGACGGGATGTTGTAGGTTTGAAAAGTGTTGTTTCCGACGCTGAGTGGGACTGGTGTAGGTTTTATCAGATCATAAGGGCGCGTATCTATGATAGGAAGAAACGCCAGTAGCTTCAGATGGTTGTCATCAGAGTCGACTTGTGTTGGCTCCATTGGCTGATATGCAATCTGCAAATGATCTGGAAGTAGCATTCGAGTGTGGTTGATGTCTCGTAGAGCGTTGTTTATATTGATGCAGTCCCAGATGCCTGAGCGTGATGATATGCTGGACAATAGACTGGAATATTTAGGATAGACTTCATCTAAATAGTTTTCTGCTTGTTTGAAGATAGCCAGCATATGAACGTTGACCTTGTTGTGGTCAAATGTCTTATACCAACTGCTGAATTCATTGATGCGGTCTGAACCTCTTTGGAGCTGAACTTGAAACCGGTTTAATTGCGTGTTGATCCTTCCTGACGTACTGTTCCACGTTGTGATAGCCTTTAGCATTAATTTGGTTTGGCTGTCCACGGAACGAATAATTTTCTTCTGGTTGTCAGACAAACCTTTGATGTCTTCGTAAACTGCGTCATTCACACCAAAAACTGCTGTCAAAAAAGTTCCAAGTACACCTCGTTTTTTCCTGTTGTGGACCAACCTCAAACTATTCATGTTGTGAATGATTTCATCCCTGTATTCTTCTAGGTGTTTTACTAACTCCCAGCATCCAATTTCTGTTGCTGCACTAGACCTGCCTTGGCAAAAACCGCGACATTTGGTTATAACGGTCTCTACAGCAGTCTGATCATATTTTACATTATCCCATGGAAGTTGAAGTTGCATTTTAAGCGCTCCTCTGTGAATTTGTGCAGTTTCGAAGTGTTCAATGTAGAATCCGGTCGTTAGTTGGGTGATCGTAACGTTAGTCTTAACTGGTGGAAGTACACAGCACACCACTAGCAAAGAAAGCAGCAGGCGGGATGCTAATGTTGGAGTCTGCAACTTTTCTGGTTTTGATTTTTTTGGATAATTTGACAGATATTCAGACCATGTGTCTCCTATTGGCGCGATTTTGATTCTTTTCCTCTTATTTGTCTTTGTACTTGCTAGCATTGAGCTCGTTTGGGGCAATTGTTTAGGCTCTTCTGGTGGAGTGTCAGGATTCGAATTGGCAAATGGTAAACGACAGATTTTGGTGATCGGGCGTCTAGTTATTCTACCGTGGAATTTGACCGAGACGACGCGTACTATACCATCAGCTCCGGGGTGTACTTCCGTTACTCTAGCAAGTGGCCAGTGAGTGGATGGAAAATTGTCAGCTGTCACAAGCACAAGATCTCCGACTTGGATGTTGGGTCGTATCTTCAACCATTTTGGTCTTTCTTGTAATCGAGTGAGATACTCGAGCTTCCACCTATCCCAGAAATGTTTCCGTATTTGCTGGACGACTTCCCATTTGAGGTCAATTTGCTTGTTTGATGAAATGGATGGTATTTCGAATAAGTTGCATCCAGTTAAGAAGTGCCCTGGAGTAATGGCTGTAAAATCAGCGGAATCGTTGCTTACTTCGCAAAGAGGGCGCGAGTTGAGACATGCTTCTATCTGGGCCAAGAATGTATATAATTCTTCGATGGTTAACAGTTGTTGCCCAACTGCTCTTATTAGGTGTCGTTTCATCGATTTCACTCCAGCTTCCCAGAGCCCACCAAAGTGTGGACTACCAGGAGGAATGAATTTTCACTAAATCTCTTCATTTAAGAGAAACTCCTCACTACGTTTTGCAGTTTCTCTGAATGCTTCCTTCAGTTGTTTCTCGCTGCTTTGAAAATTGGTTCCACAGTCACTATAGATAGAGTGGCATTTCCCTCTTCGAGCAATAAACCGTCTGATTGCTGCAATGCATGCTGATGTTGAAAGGTCGCTCACTGCTTCGAGATGGAAGGCTTTGGTCGAAAAACAAACAAAAACAGCTATGTAAGCTTTAGCAGTTTTAGCCCCACGTCCTCCATTCCATTTTATCGTTATGGGACCGGCGTAATCTAAACCAGTCTGCGCGAACGGTTTTTCCATCTGGAACCTAGGTGGTGGTAGCTGTCCCATTAACTGCTTTCCTGGACGTGCAATGGATCTAAAACAAGTGAGGCATTCATGCAGTATGCTTTTAACAAAAGACTGTGCGTTGGTAATCCAATACTGGTGTCGGATGGTCGCTAGTACCAGTTGCGTTCCTCCGTGTAGCATTGCAAGATGAGTTTGCTTAACAATCAATTTGGCAAATGAACCTCGCGGTATGATTGCTGGGTACTTTGCGCCGACACTGATTGGCGCATAGTATAACCTTCCTTCTGCCCTGAGTGTTCCATGTCTGTCAATTTGGGGAGTTAAACGGCGTATGTGGCTATTGCTGGGTACTTTAGTTTTGATGCGTAGTGCGCGCAATTCCTCTGAGAAAGCATGTTGCTGGGATAGATGTATGCACTTCAGTTTGGCTTCCTGAAGTTCTTTAAAAGTTAAAGAGCCTATTCGTTTGTGGGTCGGATGAGACGCGTTGTAAGTAAATCGTCTTATGTAAGCCATTACTTTGAACAGTTTGGCTAAAGACGAGTATTTGCTGAGTATTTCTGGTTCTGGATTAGGTTCGGTGGCGACGACACCCACTAAACGGACTTCATCCGTCACGGCCTCCTGCTCAACTGCCGTTAGCGCTTAGCTCGTTGCTGAAGGAATCACTGCATTTGTAAGCCATCCCGGCCCCTTCCACCAGAAAGAAGAGTAGAGTAGTTGTTCAGGACGGATTCCTTTTGACGCTACGTCAGCGGGATTATTGTCTGTAGTGACATGATGCCACTCGTGAGGAGCTGAGCCGTCTTGGATTAAACTGACGCGATTTGCCACAAAAACCTTCCAGGTTGCTGCTGGTTTTTGTATCCAGGCTAGAACAATTTTTGAATCGGACCAGAAGTACGTTTTGATACTTGTCCAATTGCAGGCTTTTTTTAGTTGCCTCATCGTCTCTACTTATAAGACGGCACCACAAAGCTCGAGCCTCGGAATAGAGACCTTCTTCGTTGGGGCGACTCTTGCTTTTGCAGTGAGTAAATTTGTAGTTATACGTCCGTTTGGTTCTAATACACGTAAATAGATTGAACTTGCGTAGGCTACCGCAGACGCATCGCAGAACCCATGCAGTACTATGGTCGTGCTGCTTGTGGAGTTTATCCATCTAGGGATTCTAAGCTTCTCGAGTGCTGATAATTGTTTACGTGTTTCACACCAGTCCTTCACATCAGCTGGTGAAACCGTTTCATCCCAGCCTAACTGTCGTAACCATAAGCTTTGCATGGCGATTTTCCCGATGATTATGCAAGGTTGGAGCCATCCCAGTGGATCGAATAGTCGCGATACCTCTGAAAGAATAGAACGTTTTGTAAGCTTTTGGTCGTCGACTGGCTGGACCTTAAACGAGAAAACGTCTTGTGCAGGATGCCACTGCAATCTTAGTGTCTTAATTTCTTCAGATAAAGCCAGTTCTATTGGCTTCTGATTCGCCCGGTCAGTTTCTGGGATTGCTTTCAACAGCTCTGAGTGATTGGCTGACCACTTTCGTAGATGGAAACCTCCCTTGCGAAGCGTTATTGTCAGCACATCTTGCAAGTGTTTTAAGTGCGTTAAGTCATCCGAGCCAGTTAGAAGGTCGTCAACATAGAAATCTTGTAACAATGCTTCAGCAGCTTCTGGATGGCAATTACGTTCGTCAATTGCTAATTGTTGAAGAGTGCGAATAGCTAAAAACGGTGCACACGCAGTGCCATATGTGACTGTTTTGAGCCTGTAGTGGTTGATTGGCTCTTTATCCGAGAATCTCGACAGTATACGGTGGTAATCGCGATCACTTTCATGAACTTGTATTTGCCGATACATTTTTTCAATGTCGGCGGCCATGACATATGGATAGGTTCGCCATCTGAATAATAGATGGAGAAGATTGTTGTAAATTGCCGGACCAACATGTAGTAGGTCGTTCAATGACTTTCCACCCATTGTTTTTTGCGACGCGTTGAAGACGACTCGTAGCTTTGTCGTGGAACTTGTTGCCTTGATCACTTCATGGTGTGGAAGGTAGTAACAGTCCGTACTCTGGAGTAGATGATCAGGCACCTTCTCCATATGACCAAGAGTTAAATATTCCTTCATGAAAGCGTGGTATTCCTTCCGACGATAAGGATGGTGGCCGAGACGCTGTTCTAAATGTCGGAACCTAATGTGTGCTATACGAACAGATTCTTTAAGTTCTTTTCTGCGGTCGGTGTTGTCTTTGAATGGCAACATTACTGCATATGTTCCATCCAAACTTCTGCGTGTATTCTGACAGAAATGACTCTCGGTTTGCTGTTCGTCTGATGACAGCGTTACCGTATTTTGAGGTTCTTCGAGTTCCCAAAACCGTTTAATAGCTTTATCAAGCTCTTCAAATGCTACGAATGACGTAAAGCCAGCGTTGTTTTGCGTACTAGTGGTTGATCCAAATAAAACCCAGCCTAGTTTCGTGTTCTGTGCGCATGGGTTACCTTGAATGAACCCATGCGTTACGATGCTGCCATAGACATCGGCTCCTAGTAGTACGTCAATACGCGAAGGATGGTTAAATTCAGGGTCTGCTAGCTTCAGTTTTTTGATGCGGGTAGGTAAGGCTACGTTGATACTAGTAGCGGGCAACAGTGTCGTTATCTTGGGAAGTATCATAGCGGAGAAGTGTAAAGGAACAGTGTGCTTACCGGCTTCCACAGATGCTATGATATCGACGATTCCCCGTGTCGTAACTGTATCTGTACATCCAATACCTCCTATGGATACTTTGGAGTGGTTGCGTCGTAGTCCCAACAGTTGCACAGCAGCTTCTGTTATGAATGATCGTTGTGAGCCGATGTCCAGTAATGCTCGGAGCGTTACGGTCTCACCTTCACTGTTGTTTATCGCTATCAGTGCGGTTGAAAGCAGTACCTGAGTATTGCACAACATTGCATTATGTGCTTGTGCCTGAATGTTGGCAGGTTTGGAATAAGACATTTCCGACCGTTGTGACCTGAACACCTTATCATCTGTCGTATGTAACAGGGTATTGTGTCGTTTGGTGCAATGTTTGCAGCTCTTCTTCGACTGGCATTGGCTGACTGTGTGTTTATTCGACAGACAATTAAAACACAACCGTCTGTTTTTTACCACCTCCCGCCTTACGTCCACTGTAGCTTTTTGAAACTGCTGGCACTCGAATAACCGGTGCTGATCATTGCACATGGCACAACGATCTAATGAGACTTGTACGGTATGCGTGATGGCCCTTTTTGATGACCTTGATTCCGAACATGGCTTGGTTAGAGCTAATGTTTCTAGCATCGTGAATTTCTGCGTTAGAAAAGTCATCAATTTGTTTAAAGTGGGTACATCTGTGCTCTCACTTATCAGCTTTTGCCATTCAGCTCTTGAATCTTTATCAAGCTGGCTGTTCAGGATAAACACTGTGGCGAGATCAAAACAATCGATTTTGAGCGTTTTAAGGCTCGCTCTGAGCTGGTTGGTTGTGTTAACCATCTCTCGTAGGCTAGCCACATGGTTACCTTGGCATTGGCCGGCATCCCACCAACACTGCATAAGCTCTTGCGCTATGATCTTCATGTTGTCATAACGGTCGCATAACAGTGTCCAGGCAGCTTCATAATTGTCGTCAATTATGTTTAAATGACTGATCAATTTTTCAGCTTCGCCTTTCAAGTTGCTGCGAAGGTATTGCATTTTCTGGACGTTTTGCAATCCTGGGTTCTCATGAACCATACTGCGGAATAAATCACGGAACGCTATCCAATCTCCAATCTCCAAACACAGGGATTTTGATACGTTCCAGTCGCAAGCCTTCATTTCCAGTTGTAGACATCTGCGATTGTCCTGAGCAACGAGGCTGGAATCTGTAGATTCCTTCCTTGAAGATCGTCTGGTGCTCCAAAACTAAATCTTCAATGCCTCCGAAGTCATCCACATACTTCGCCAGAAGTCCCCTGTCGCCATCTTCTTTCAGTGCGGCATATGCGTTAGCATGCATTTCCTCGCATGCTTTCTAGCGTTCTTCCAGGCGTGCTTACCTGGTTTCGAAGTACGCCAGTGAATGTCGGCTGGATCCATCCTTCATGATGCGGTTGATGCTATCGAAATTTAATTTTTGCGTTGATGCTGCGTCAGTCATACTGTTTCGGTTTGGACGTTAGTCTGCGGTGTGCTCTGTATATATGTATACCGGTGTGCTCTGTATACGCCTCTGATAAATTGTTTGTGCACTCCTGAGGACCAGTACTTCAAAATCCGGTTCGAAGGAATAATGTTCTGGAATGAAAGGGAAAAAATAAAACGACTTGCTTATGTTTACAATGAGAACAGAACACAATTTATTTTCGATGTTTGTATATTATTTATATCATTTTACTTTCGTGTGCATCATCTATTTCTATCGAATTTGCTGACTTCAAGCTGTTGTCGCATTCTTGAAATTGACTCGCTGATGTAAGTTTATTGATTTTCCACAACTCGGTCAACAATTTTGCTGATCAACGGATTTGTTGAATGCAGTAAACGGTTGACCGTGTGGAATTCGCTGATGGGTTGATGCGTACGTACGTTGCTCTAGTTAATGGTTGTCGATCGATGGACTTGTTGGTTTATTCGCTGATGCGTTGATGAGTGGGTATGTGGTGCTGGTCAGTGGTTGTTGGCCGATGAACTAGTTGATTATTTTGCTGATGAATAGGTGAGTTGTGCTGGTTCGAAGGTTAAGGTAATGAACAATCTATATATATATACATATATATATATATATATATATATATATATATATATATATATATATATATATATATATATATATATATATATATATATATATATATATATATATATATATATATATATATATATATATATATATATATATATATATATATATACATATATATATATATATATATATATTCGATATTAATTTTGATTTTTAAATCGAAAGATCTAGTCAAGTTGTTCAACTTCCACAAACTAACTTTATTTCAATTCTATTATTCAAGTCAAACAATTTTCTAATTATATATCCGTAATTCAATTCAAACAATTTTGGTCGATTCTAATTTTCAACTATCGATATGAATACAACGAGTTCGATTCTATTTTTCCAATTGTCTATATGAATACAACGAGTTCGATTCTAAACTGCACACGTTCGATTCTAATTTGCAACTAACTATTTTCTTTCTTCAAATAAAATTTTCAAATTGTGTACCGGTTGCTACCGGTATTTTTTGGTGTACCGCCAGGGGTCATTGGATTGTGCCGATTTCCCATACGTCCCGAATGACCGAGCCAGATCTGCATCAGCTGTTGGATATCTGCATTATCAGTCTAGGTGGTGCGCCATTTATCGATCGCGCAGTTTTCCAGATGACAATTGTTTGTTTATGTTTGTTTTGATTTGGATATTTTGGCCAGTGATGCGGTTTTTGCCACAATTTTTATTCGGTCCACCAAAGGATTTGATAATTCGGCCCGCAGGTGCTCCAGTGATAGTTGCAGTTTACTACGAAGCATTATGTCACGATTCGAAAAGTTTCATTGTGAAGCAACTGCAATTATCTATGTTCGAACATTCTCCCCCCGATGATCCTGCAGGATCAGAAAATCTGGATCAACAGCTTCAACTGCTGCGTCCTCGTTCAACGGATGAAGAGCATATTGTTGTTGGGGGGGAAGCAAGGATCGAGGATTGTGGACGTAGAAGACGCATGGGATAAGTTATAGGAAGGTAATTGTTTGTATTATACCGAACGTGATTCATTCAATTAGCTACGCGGTTACAATTATGGGTTCATGCGTGAAGGTTTCAGATATTTAATATGTAGTTCAATTTGTAAAGTTTCGTTGAGATTGGTATTTCACTAATTGTTCACTATTGTCATTAAAGGTACGTTATGAGTTTTCACTAACTTCTATCGATTGTGTCTGTATTTAATTCACTGTGTTGACGTGGTACTGACGATGGGAAGTAACGCGATTTTCGCTATCGGACGCGTGAGAGTCTTTCCGTTCGCGAACACGGTCACCACTCGGACTAATGAGTCTTTACCCGGATGTACTTTTACTATTCTGGCCAGCGGCCACCTATACGGCAGATTATTTTCATGTTTCAGCAAACACATATCTCTCACCTGTGGTCCAGGTTTCGCTTTCAGCCATTTAGGACGAGATTCCAGCCTGGTCAAGTATTCTCCTTTCCATTTACTCCAAAAGTTTTGCACTAAACGCTGTGTCAATTGCCAACGATCTAAATAATTTGTCTTGATATTCAATAAGTCCTGTGCGGGTGGAGCAATCAATGGCCCACCGATCAGGAAGTGTGCTGGTGTCAGTACCTCAAGGTCTAAGGGGTCGTCAGATAGAGGACACAACGGCCGAGAATTAAGGCATGCCTCGATTTGAGCCAACACGGTAGTAATTTCCTCAAACGTCAGTATGGCATTTGCGACGACTCTTCGCAGGTGTTGTTTCACCGATTTGACTCCTGCTTCCCAAAGCCCTCCGAAATGGGGAGAGGCCGGAGGATTGAAATGCCACACGATGTCATTGTTGGCCGTAGCTTCCGCTGCGAGCTTGCTGTTAAATTTCACAACTCTTTGAAGTTCGCCATTTGCTCCTACGAAGTTAGTCCCACAATCACTATACAGGTGCATACAAAGGCCTCTTCGAGCGGTAAATCGTTTTAATGCTGCTAGGAACGATGCAGTGGATAAATCGCTAACAAATTCGAGATGGAGTGCCTTCACCGCTAGACACACAAAAACTGCAATATATCCCTTCAGCACCTTGCTTCCACGTCCACGTCTGTCTCGGTATTCAAAAGGCCCACAAAAATCAACACCTGTGTGTGTAAACGGTCTAGAGATGTTCACCCTAGGCATGGGCAAGTTCCCTGTGGCGGCAATGTATCGTTACATTGTCCACAATTAAACGACCGCGCCAGCATAAGTGCGAGCGTGGCATTCCTCCCGTCGCGATAGCTTTGCACGTAATCTGATACGCATAGCTATCGTCTCGGTCGGAATGTCATGATCCATCGCATGTTTACAATGTGCGACTCGAGCTCATATCTACGATTCGAGCTCTGTACATGCACACAAGTGCCGACGAGGCATTTGTGTTTATGTTTCTGCTTCGAGCTCTGTTCAGACGCACAAGTGCTGACGAGGCATTTGTGCACGTCTGGACAGAGAAATCGAGCTCCGTCCGAACACACAATTGCTGACGAAGCATTTATGTGTGTCTGGATGATGAGGAGCTTACGCCTGCGTGGTCAGCACTTATGACCTTCATAAGTGGCCCGCAGGCAGCGATAATATTCAATTCGTTTTCGCCTTTCACATTCGACATTCGCATTCTATCGAATACGTTCCGGATTAATCTCACGAACTTTGTAATCGTTATTAAATAAATAAGCATCAAGATCTACAACGTTTTTGTTTAATTGCCACACAAGGACCATAATTGGCGATCCTGCCTAAAAACGACGACGAACATCGCTCATCCGAGCCGACGAAAATCGCTCATCTGAGCCGACGAACGATCTCGATCCACGCTTTTTCGAGCGGATAAAACGACCGACGACAGGACCTCCCACGAATGGGAAACACCGAGACGAAACCACTTCAGGGAGACGTCACCAACACGCTCATTGTCAATTCGGCATTGACAGTCGAGAGCCAGCGACTCGAGTATCTGCTGGTCTGCATTCTTTTAATAAACACCGCGTCCCTGCTGTACATATTGTACAGGGACCACGTCCGAGGCGTAAAAAGGCGAGCCCAAACACCAACCAGCCCATCGGTTTAACAACCACGATGACGGACAACGAGCCACCGAAGCAAAACCCAACAATGGACGAGTCTGCGAGCACTGCCCACGACGCCGAGCAGCCCGCAGACGTTCAGACACCAGAGGTCAGCCGCATAGCACTTCGAGTTCCGCCTTTTTGGGAGGAAGACGTGGAACTTTGGTTCGAGCAAGTCGAGGCTTACTTTGCGTCAAGCCGCATCACCAGCGACTTGACCAAGTTCCAAAACATCATCGCCAGCCTCGAGGTCCGCATCATCCGACAAGTTAGAAGCGCCGTAACCAACCCGCCGGCCGAAGGCAAGTACGATAATCTCAAGCGAGAGATTATCACTGCCTTCACGGAATCGGCACAGCAGCGAATCCAGAAGCTCCTATCAGAAGTCGAGCTTGGCGACCAAAGACCTTCACAGCTGCTCAACCAAATGCGAGCACTTGCGGGGACGAGCATCAACGAAACGATGCTAAAACAGATGTGGCTCAATCGACTTGATCTCACGCTGAGGACCATTCTCTCCGCAAACGACGCCACACTTTCGGACTTAGCCACGATCGCAGACAGAGTCCACGAAGTGACACGAGGATCCAGGCCATACACCATCGCTACTGTTACCGAGCAGGTTGCACCAGAAGCCTTTCCACCAGCACTGAGGATCTCTTCCGAGCTAAGCAAACTCACGGGAGAAGTACTGAGACTTGGAAAACGAATTGACGAGCTTCAGTTGCAACAAGCAACGCAGAACTGTTCCTGTTCGTGCCACGACTATGGGCACACGAGCCGACGAACACCACCAAGGTCACCGCAACGAGCGAGGACTCCATCAAGAGCGCGTACTCCAACCAAGGAGAGCACTGGACTTTGCTGGTACCACGAACACTACGGTCCAGGCGCCAAGAACTGCAGGCCACCGTGCACTCTTGGCAAACAGCAAAAAAATTAATTTCGTCCTCTCCACAAGTGACGACAAAGGCGCGCACCATCCAGCGCCTTAACATCCGCGACGGCAGAACATCATGCGCATTTTTAATCGACACCGGCGCCAACATTTCCGTTATACCGCCAACCATCCGAGAACGCTACAGCCCCGATCCTGGCACGCAACTACTTGCAGCCAGCGGCTCGGCTATACGAACGTTTGGTAAACGGAAATTAACTCTCGATCTTGGACTGCCGAAGTCAATCACTTGGACATTTGTCATCGCAGACGTCAGCTCACCCATCATCGGAGCTGACTTGCTTGAGCACTACGGACTGCTCGTAGACGTAAGAGGACGTAAAATCATCGAACGTACGACTAACGTCTCAGCCGTGGCGAAAGCCCTGAATAAGGACCAGCCACTAAGAGTCAACACCGAGTACGCTGCCTTACTGAGCGAATACCAGGACATTACAGTAGCAGCCCCACGCCGTAAATTCGATTGCACGACGACGCACCACATCGAAACAAAAGGTCCTCCAGTTTGCGCGAAAGTACGACGACTACCACCCGACAAGCTCACAGCTGCCAAAGCTGAATTCGACTACTTACAGCAACTAGGAATCTGTCGACCATCCAAAAGTCCGTGGAGCAGTCCCTTGCACATGGTACGAAAGGCCAATGGCGATTGGCGACCATGCGGGGATTACCGAGCGCTCAACGCCAGCACCGTCCCAGACCGATATCCTATTGGATTTCTCCAGGATTGCACAGCAGCACTGCATGGCATGACAGTCTTCTCTGTCATCGATCTTCAACGAGCGTTCCACCACATCCCAGTCGAACCTACAGACATTCCGAAGACAGCCATCATTACACCATTCGGCTTGTACGAGTTCGCATACATGACGTTTGGATTATGTAACGCTGGACAAACCTTCCAACGGATTATGCACGAGGTACTACGAGGACTAGACCACGTATTCGTCTATATCGACGACATTCTGGTATTTTCGCCAGACGAACGAACACATAGACAGCACCTCGCAGAAACATTCGATCGACTCCGGAAGTACGCCCTCACAATCAACACAGACAAATGCCAGTTCGGCCAATCCGAAGTACGCTTTTTGGGACACACGATAACATCGCACGGATTGAAACCTCTTCCAGAAAAAACGGAAGGCATATCCGCGACTCCAAAGCCCAGCACGGTCCATCAACTGAAATCTTTTCTTGGAATGCTCAACTTTTACCGGCGGTTCCTGCCAAATGCTGCACAGAACCAACGCCCGCTGCAGAAACTTATAATCGGGAATCGGAAGCGAGATAAGACAGCGCTGGAATGGACTGACGAAGCGGTAACAGCATTCGAGAAGTGCAAAGCAGATTTAAGCAATGCATCATCGCTAGCGCATCCAGATCCATCAGCAACTTGGTCACTTTCCGTGGACGCTTCAGACGAAGGAATCGGAGCCGTACTACATCAGACTACGAAGTCTGGTACATCACCTCTAGGATTCTTTTCACGCAAGCTGACCGACACCCAGCGACGATACAGTACCTACGATAGGGAACTACTGGCGATCCACGAAGCGATCAAGCACTTCCGACACATGCTCGAAGGTAGAGTTTTCACCGTGTTTTCGGACCACAAACCACTACAATTCGCCTTCCAACAACGACCGGAGAAAGCATCACCGAGGCAACAACGTCAACTGGACTTCATCTCCCAGTTCACGGTTGACATCCGCCACATTCCGGGCCGGGATAACGCTATCGCGGATTATTTGTCTCGGGTAAGTGCTATCAACACCATCGACTTCTTTTCTCTCGCTTCAGCTCAACAACACGATCGGGAACTTCAGCACTTGGTTGAAGATCAAACGCAACAGCTTGAGTGGAAGAAACAGGAGTTGACAGGCTCAAACGCACCGCTACACTGCATCGTCACGAACAACAAGGTTCGACCATATGCACCGCAACAATTCAGGAGAACGATCATGCAAATGATCCATGGCCTTGCGCATCCCGGCATCCGCGTAACGAGAAGACTCATCACTGACCGTTTTTTCTGGCCAGCTATGAACGTCGACATAAACAACTTCGTCCGAAGTTGTATCGCCTGCCAACGAAACAAGGTTGGACGCCACGTGAAGTCTACACTTCAACGCTACACGCTTCCAGATGCCAGGTTCGAGCACATCAACGTTGACCTCATCGGACCACTATCTCCAAATGAGGGATACCGATACTGGTTGACCATCATCGACAGGTTTACGCGTTGGCCTGAAGCTGTCCCACTCCAGAACATCACCGCAACATCAGTCGCCGAGGCGCTAGTCAATGCATGGATTAGCCGCTTCGGAGTACCAGCACGGATCACTACCGACCTGGGACGCCAGTTCGAGAGCCAAATCTTTGCTGAGTTGACACGGATTCTGGGGATAAACCATCTGCGGACAACACCATACCATCCTGTTGCCAACGGCATCATCGAGCGATGGCACCGAACAGTCAAAGCCGCCATTCGCTGCCATGACACGCTTGAATGGACGAAAGCTCTCCCACTCGTCCTATTAGGCCTGCGCACTGGATTGAAGGAAGATATCAATGACACGCCCGCTGACATGGTATATGGCACCAGCTTACGACTTCCCGGAGAATTCTTCGCCTCATCACCACCAGGCACGAACGACACCGACTTCCTGCGCGATTTAAGGTCACGCATGGCGAAATTGCGACCACACGATACAGCGCATCACTCACCAACCTCAACCTTCGTCCACAAAGATTTACGCACCAGCACTCACGTCTTCGTACGGAACGACAAGGTGAAACCATCCCTAACGCCACCTTACGACGGTCCGTTCCCTGTTCTAAGCAGGAAGGAAAAATATTTCAAGGTGGACATCAATGGACGCCCAGCCTCCATCTCCATTGACAGACTGAAGCCCGCATTTTTACTGTCGGAATCAGTTACCACAATGGGAACAGACAACAACGATTCCACGACATACACAACAACCCGCACAGGATGCAGAGTTCGACCACCCGTACGTTTCAACGTATAGTGAAATTATCGTGGTCAAACCCACTGCGGGGGGAGTACTGTGGCGGCAATGTATCGTTACATTGTCCACAATTAAACGACCGCGCCAGCATAAGTGCGAGCGTGGCATTCCTCCCGTCGCGATAGCTTTGCACGTAATCTGATACGCATAGCTATCGTCTCGGTCGGAATGTCATGATCCATCGCATGTTTACAATGTGCGACTCGAGCTCATATCTACGATTCGAGCTCTGTACATGCACACAAGTGCCGACGAGGCATTTGTGTTTATGTTTCTGCTTCGAGCTCTGTACAGACGCACAAGTGCTGACGAGGCATTTGTGCACGTCTGGACAGAGAAATCGAGCTCCGTCCGAACACACAATTGCTGACGAAGCATTTATGTGTGTCTGGATGATGAGGAGCTTACGCCTGCGTGGTCAGCACTTATGACCTTCATAAGTGGCCCGCAGGCAGCGATAATATTCAATTCGTTTTCGCCTTTCACATTCGACATTCGCATTCTATCGAATACGTTCCGGATTAATCTCACGAACTTTGTAATCGTTATTAAATAAATAAGCATCAAGATCTACAACGTTTTTGTTTAATTGCCACACAAGGACCATAATTGGCGATCCTGCCTAAAAACGACGACGAACATCGCTCATCCGAGCCGACGAAAATCGCTCATCTGAGCCGACGAACGATCTCGATCCACGCTTTTTCGAGCGGATAAAACGACCGACGACAGGACCTCCCACGAATGGGAAACACCGAGACGAAACCACTTCAGGGAGACGTCACCAACACGCTCATTGTCAATTCGGCATTGACAGTCGAGAGCCAGCGACTCGAGTATCTGCTGGTCTGCATTCTTTTAATAAACACCGCGTCCCTGCTGTACATATTGTACAGGGACCACGTCCGAGGCGTAAAAAGGCGAGCCCAAACACCAACCAGCCCATCGGTTTAACAACCACGATGACGGACAACGAGCCACCGAAGCAAAACCCAACAATGGACGAGTCTGCGAGCACTGCCCACGACGCCGAGCAGCCCGCAGACGTTCAGACACCAGAGGTCAGCCGCATAGCACTTCGAGTTCCGCCTTTTTGGGATGAAGACGTGGAACTTTGGTTCGAGCAAGTCGAGGCTTACTTTGCGTCAAGCCGCATCACCAGCGACTTGACCAAGTTCCAAAACATCATCGCCAGCCTCGAGGTCCGCATCATCCGACAAGTTAGAAGCGCCGTAACCAACCCGCCGGCCGAAGGCAAGTACGATAATCTCAAGCGAGAGATTATCACTGCCTTCACGGAATCGGCACAGCAGCGAATCCAGAAGCTCCTATCAGAAGTCGAGCTTGGCGACCAAAGACCTTCACAGCTGCTCAACCAAATGCGAGCACTTGCGGGGACGAGCATCAACGAAACGATGCTAAAACAGATGTGGCTCAATCGACTTGATCTCACGCTGAGGACCATTCTCTCCGCAAACGACGCCACACTTTCGGACTTAGCCACGATCGCAGACAGAGTCCACGAAGTGACACGAGGATCCAGGCCATACACCATCGCTACTGTTACCGAGCAGGTTGCACCAGAAGCCTTTCCACCAGCACTGAGGATCTCTTCCGAGCTAAGCAAACTCACGGGAGAAGTACTGAGACTTGGAAAACGAATTGACGAGCTTCAGTTGCAACAAGCAACGCAGAACTGTTCCTGTTCGTGCCACGACTATGGGCACACGAGCCGACGAACACCACCAAGGTCACCGCAACGAGCGAGGACTCCATCAAGAGCGCGTACTCCAACCAAGGAGAGCACTGGACTTTGCTGGTACCACGAACACTACGGTCCAGGCGCCAAGAACTGCAGGCCACCGTGCACTCTTGGCAAACAGCAAAAACATTAATTTCGTCCTCTCCACAAGTGACGACAAAGGCGCGCACCATCCAGCGCCTTAACATCCGCGACGGCAGAACATCATGCGCATTTTTAATCGACACCGGCGCCAACATTTCCGTTATACCGCCAACCATCCGAGAACGCTACAGCCCCGATCCTGGCACGCAACTACTTGCAGCCAACGGCTCGGCTATACGAACGTTTGGTAAACGGAAATTAGCTCTCGATCTTGGACTGCCGAAGTCAATCACTTGGACATTTGTCATCGCAGACGTCAGCTCACCCATCATCGGAGCTGACTTGCTTGAGCACTACGGACTGCTCGTAGACGTAAGAGGACGTAAAATCATCGAACGTACGACTAACGTCTCAGCCGTGGCGAAAGCCCTGAATAAGGACCAGCCACTAAGAGTCAACACCGAGTACGCTGCCTTACTGAGCGAATACCAGGACATTACAGTAGCAGCCCCACGCCGTAAATTCGATTGCACGACGACGCACCACATCGAAACAAAAGGTCCTCCAGTTTGCGCGAAAGTACGACGACTACCACCCGACAAGCTCACAGCTGCCAAAGCTGAATTCGACTACTTACAGCAACTAGGAATCTGTCGACCATCCAAAAGTCCGTGGAGCAGTCCCTTGCACATGGTACGAAAGGCCAATGGCGATTGGCGACCATGCGGGGATTACCGAGCGCTCAACGCCAGCACCGTCCCAGACCGATATCCTATTGGATTTCTCCAGGATTGCACAGCAGCACTGCATGGCATGACAGTCTTCTCTGTCATCGATCTTCAACGAGCGTTCCACCACATCCCAGTCGAACCTACAGACATTCCGAAGACAGCCATCATTACACCATTCGGCTTGTACGAGTTCGCATACATGACGTTTGGATTATGTAACGCTGGACAAACCTTCCAACGGTTTATGCACGAGGTACTACGAGGACTAGACCACGTATTCGTCTATATCGACGACATTCTGGTATTTTCGCCAGACGAACGAACACATAGACAGCACCTCGCAGAAACATTCGATCGACTCCGGAAGTACGCCCTCACAATCAACACAGACAAATGCCAGTTCGGCCAATCCGAAGTACGCTTTTTGGGACACACGATAACATCGCACGGATTGAAACCTCTTCCAGAAAAAACGGAAGGCATATCCGCGACTCCAAAGCCCAGCACGGTCCATCAACTGAAATCTTTTCTTGGCATGCTCAACTTTTACCGGCGGTTCCTGCCAAATGCTGCACAGAACCAACGCCCGCTGCAGAAACTTATAATCGGGAATCGGAAGCGAGATAAGACAGCGCTGGAATGGACTGACGAAGCGGTAACAGCATTCGAGAAGTGCAAAGCAGATTTAAGCAATGCATCATCGCTAGCGCATCCAGATCCATCAGCAACTTGGTCACTTTCCGTGGACGCTTCAGACGAAGGAATCGGAGCCGTACTACATCAGACTACGAAGTCTGGTACATCACCTCTAGGATTCTTTTCACGCAAGCTGACCGACACCCAGCGACGATACAGTACCTACGATAGGGAACTACTGGCGATCCACGAAGCGATCAAGCACTTCCGACACATGCTCGAAGGTAGAGTTTTCACCGTGTTTTCGGACCACAAACCACTACAATTCGCCTTCCAACAACGACCGGAGAAAGCATCACCGAGGCAACAACGTCAACTGGACTTCATCTCCCAGTTCACGGTTGACATCCGCCACATTCCGGGCCGGGATAACGCTATCGCGGATTATTTGTCTCGGGTAAGTGCTATCAACACCATCGACTTCTTTTCTCTCGCTTCAGCTCAACAACACGATCGGGAACTTCAGCACTTGGTTGAAGATCAAACGCAACAGCTTGAGTGGAAGAAACAGGAGTTGACAGGCTCAAACGCACCGCTACACTGCATCGTCACGAACAACAAGGTTCGACCATATGCACCGCAACAATTCAGGAGAACGATCATGCAAATGATCCATGGCCTTGCGCATCCCGGCATCCGCGTAACGAGAAGACTCATCACTGACCGTTTTTTCTGGCCAGCTATGAACGTCGACATAAACAACTTCGTCCGAAGTTGTATCGCCTGCCAACGAAACAAGGTTGGACGCCACGT
This sequence comes from Nemotelus nigrinus, assembly GCA_947369275.1. NCBI lineage: Eukaryota > Metazoa > Arthropoda > Insecta > Diptera > Stratiomyidae > Nemotelus > Nemotelus nigrinus. The sequence continues at coordinate 71,823,959 of OX376374.1, forward strand.
GAAGTCTACACTTCAACGCTACACGCTTCCAGATGCCAGGTTCGAGCACATCAACGTTGACCTCATCGGACCACTATCTCCAAATGAGGGATACCGATACTGCTTGACCATCATCGACAGGTTTACGCGTTGGCCTGAAGCTGTCCCACTCCAGAACATCACCGCAACATCAGTCGCCGAGGCGCTAGTCAATGCATGGATTAGCCGCTTCGGAGTACCAGCACGGATCACTACCGACCTGGGACGCCAGTTCGAGAGCCAAATCTTTGCTGAGTTGACACGGATTCTGGGGATAAACCATCTGCGGACAACACCATACCATCCTGTTGCCAACGGCATCATCGAGCGATGGCACCGAACAGTCAAAGCCGCCATTCGCTGCCATGACACGCTTGAATGGACGAAAGCTCTCCCACTCGTCCTATTAGGCCTGCGCACTGGATTGAAGGAAGATATCAATGCCACGCCCGCTGACATGGTATATGGCACCAGCTTACGACTTCCCGGAGAATTCTTCGCCTCATCACCACCAGGCACGAACGACACCGACTTCCTGCGCGATTTAAGGTCACGCATGGCGAAATTGCGACCACACGATACAGCGCATCACTCACCAACCTCAACCTTCGTCCACAAAGATTTACGCACCAGCACTCACGTCTTCGTACGGAACGACAAGGTGAAACCATCCCTAACGCCACCTTACGACGGTCCGTTCCCTGTTCTAAGCAGGAAGGAAAAATATTTCAAGGTGGACATCAATGGACGCCCAGCCTCCATCTCCATTGACAGACTGAAGCCCGCATTTTTACTGTCGGAATCAGTTACCACAATGGGAACAGACAACAACGATTCCACGACATACACAACAACCCGCACAGGATGCAGAGTTCGACCACCCGTACGTTTCAACGTATAGTGAAATTATCGTGGTCAAACCCACTGCGGGGGGAGTACTGTGGCGGCAATGTATCGTTACATTGTCCACAATTAAACGACCGCGCCAGCATAAGTGCGAGCGTGGCATTCCTCCCGTCGCGATAGCTTTGCACGTAATCTGATACGCATAGCTATCGTCTCGGTCGGAATGTCATGATCCATCGCATGTTTACAATGTGCGACTCGAGCTCATATCTACGATTCGAGCTCTGTACATGCACACAAGTGCCGACGAGGCATTTGTGTTTATGTTTCTGCTTCGAGCTCTGTACAGACGCACAAGTGCTGACGAGGCATTTGTGCACGTCTGGACAGAGAAATCGAGCTCCGTCCGAACACACAATTGCTGACGAAGCATTTATGTGTGTCTGGATGATGAGGAGCTTACGCCTGCGTGGTCAGCACTTATGACCTTCATAAGTGGCCCGCAGGCAGCGATAATATTCAATTCGTTTTCGCCTTTCACATTCGACATTCGCATTCTATCGAATACGTTCCGGATTAATCTCACGAACTTTGTAATCGTTATTAAATAAATAAGCATCAAGATCTACAACGTTTTTGTTTAATTGCCACACAGGGACCATAATTGGCGATCCTGCCTAAAAACGACGACGAACATCGCTCATCCGAGCCGACGAAAATCGCTCATCTGAGCCGACGAACGATCTCGATCCACGCTTTTTCGAGCGGATAAAACGACCGACGACAGGACCTCCCACGAATGGGAAACACCGAGACGAAACCACTTCAGGGAGACGTCACCAACACGCTCATTGTCAATTCGGCATTGACAGTCGAGAGCCAGCGACTCGAGTATCTGCTGGTCTGCATTCTTTTAATAAACACCGCGTCCCTGCTGTACATATTGTACAGGGACCACGTCCGAGGCGTAAAAAGGCGAGCCCAAACACCAACCAGCCCATCGGTTTAACAACCACGATGACGGACAACGAGCCACCGAAGCAAAACCCAACAATGGACGAGTCTGCGAGCACTGCCCACGACGCCGAGCAGCCCGCAGACGTTCAGACACCAGAGGTCAGCCGCATAGCACTTCGAGTTCCGCCTTTTTGGGATGAAGACGTGGAACTTTGGTTCGAGCAAGTCGAGGCTTACTTTGCGTCAAGCCGCATCACCAGCGACTTGACCAAGTTCCAAAACATCATCGCCAGCCTCGAGGTCCGCATCATCCGACAAGTTAGAAGCGCCGTAACCAACCCGCCGGCCGAAGGCAAGTACGATAATCTCAAGCGAGAGATTATCACTGCCTTCACGGAATCGGCAGAAGCTCCTATCAGAAGTCGAGCTTGGCGACCAAAGACCTTCACAGCTGCTCAACCAAATGCGAGCACTTGCGGGGACGAGCATCAACGAAACGATGCTAAAACAGATGTGGCTCAATCGACTTGATCTCACGCTGAGGACCATTCTCTCCGCAAACGACGCCACACTTTCGGACTTAGCCACGATCGCAGACAGAGTCCACGAAGTGACACGAGGATCCAGGCCATACACCATCGCTACTGTTACCGAGCAGGTTGCACCAGAAGCCTTTCCACCAGCACTGAGGATCTCTTCCGAGCTAAGCAAACTCACGGGAGAAGTACTGAGACTTGGAAAACGAATTGACGAGCTTCAGTTGCAACAAGCAACGCAGAACTGTTCCTGTTCGTGCCACGACTATGGGCACACGAGCCGACGAACACCACCAAGGTCACCGCAACGAGCGAGGACTCCATCAAGAGCGCGTACTCCAACCAAGGAGAGCACTGGACTTTGCTGGTACCACGAACACTACGGTCCAGGCGCCAAGAACTGCAGGCCACCGTGCACTCTTGGCAAACAGCAAAAACATTAATTTCGTCCTCTCCACAAGTGACGACAAAGGCGCGCACCATCCAGCGCCTTAACATCCGCGACGGCAGAACATCATGCGCATTTTTAATCGACACCGGCGCCAACATTTCCGTTATACCGCCAACCATCCGAGAACGCTACAGCCCCGATCCTGGCACGCAACTACTTGCAGCCAACGGCTCGGCTATACGAACGTTTGGTAAACGGAAATTAGCTCTCGATCTTGGACTGCCGAAGTCAATCACTTGGACATTTGTCATCGCAGACGTCAGCTCACCCATCATCGGAGCTGACTTGCTTGAGCACTACGGACTGCTCGTAGACGTAAGAGGACGTAAAATCATCGAACGTACGACTAACGTCTCAGCCGTGGCGAAAGCCCTGAATAAGGACCAGCCACTAAGAGTCAACACCGAGTACGCTGCCTTACTGAGCGAATACCAGGACATTACAGTAGCAGCCCCACGCCGTAAATTCGATTGCACGACGACGCACCACATCGAAACAAAAGGTCCTCCAGTTTGCGCGAAAGTACGACGACTACCACCCGACAAGCTCACAGCTGCCAAAGCTGAATTCGACTACTTACAGCAACTAGGAATCTGTCGACCATCCAAAAGTCCGTGGAGCAGTCCCTTGCACATGGTACGAAAGGCCAATGGCGATTGGCGACCATGCGGGGATTACCGAGCGCTCAACGCCAGCACCGTCCCAGACCGATATCCTATTGGATTTCTCCAGGATTGCACAGCAGCACTGCATGGCATGACAGTCTTCTCTGTCATCGATCTTCAACGAGCGTTCCACCACATCCCAGTCGAACCTACAGACATTCCGAAGACAGCCATCATTACACCATTCGGCTTGTAAGAGTTCGCATACATGACGTTTGGATTATGTAACGCTGGACAAACCTTCCAACGGTTTATGCACGAGGTACTACGAGGACTAGACCACGTATTCGTCTATATCGACGACATTCTGGTATTTTCGCCAGACGAACGAACACATAGACAGCACCTCGCAGAAACATTCGATCGACTCCGGAAGTACGCCCTCACAATCAACACAGACAAATGCCAGTTCGGCCAATCCGAAGTACGCTTTTTGGGACACACGATAACATCGCACGGATTGAAACCTCTTCCAGAAAAAACGGAAGGCATATCCGCGACTCCAAAGCCCAGCACGGTCCATCAACTGAAATCTTTTCTTGGCATGCTCAACTTTTACCGGCGGTTCCTGCCAAATGCTGCACAGAACCAACGCCCGCTGCAGAAACTTATAATCGGGAATCGGAAGCGAGATAAGACAGCGCTGGAATGGACTGACGAAGCGGTAACAGCATTCGAGAAGTGCAAAGCAGATTTAAGCAATGCATCATCGCTAGCGCATCCAGATCCATCAGCAACTTGGTCACTTTCCGTGGACGCTTCAGACGAAGGAATCGGAGCCGTACTACATCAGACTACGAAGTCTGGTACATCACCTCTAGGATTCTTTTCACGCAAGCTGACCGACACCCAGCGACGATACAGTACCTACGATAGGGAACTACTGGCGATCCACGAAGCGATCAAGCACTTCCGACACATGCTCGAAGGTAGAGTTTTCACCGTGTTTTCGGACCACAAACCACTACAATTCGCCTTCCAACAACGACCGGAGAAAGCATCACCGAGGCAACAACGTCAACTGGACTTCATCTCCCAGTTCACGGTTGACATCCGCCACATTCCGGGCCGGGATAACGCTATCGCGGATTATTTGTCTCGGGTAAGTGCTATCAACACCATCGACTTCTTTTCTCTCGCTTCAGCTCAACAACACGATCGGGAACTTCAGCACTTGGTTGAAGATCAAACGCAACAGCTTGAGTGGAAGAAACAGGAGTTGACAGGCTCAAACGCACCGCTACACTGCATCGTCACGAACAACAAGGTTCGACCATATGCACCGCAACAATTCAGGAGAACGATCATGCAAATGATCCATGGCCTTGCGCATCCCGGCATCCGCGTAACGAGAAGACTCATCACTGACCGTTTTTTCTGGCCAGCTATGAACGTCGACATAAACAACTTCGTCCGAAGTTGTATCGCCTGCCAACGAAACAAGGTTGGACGCCACGTGAAGTCTACACTTCAACGCTACACGCTTCCAGATGCCAGGTTCGAGCACATCAACGTTGACCTCATCGGACCACTATCTCCAAATGAGGGATACCGATACTGCTTGACCATCATCGACAGGTTTACGCGTTGGCCTGAAGCTGTCCCACTCCAGAACATCACCGCAACATCAGTCGCCGAGGCGCTAGTCAATGCATGGATTAGCCGCTTCGGAGTACCAGCACGGATCACTACCGACCTGGGACGCCAGTTCGAGAGCCAAATCTTTGCTGAGTTGACACGGATTCTGGGGATAAACCATCTGCGGACAACACCATACCATCCTGTTGCCAACGGCATCATCGAGCGATGGCACCGAACAGTCAAAGCCGCCATTCGCTGCCATGACACGCTTGAATGGACGAAAGCTCTCCCACTCGTCCTATTAGGCCTGCGCACTGGATTGAAGGAAGATATCAATGCCACGCCCGCTGACATGGTATATGGCACCAGCTTACGACTTCCCGGAGAATTCTTCGCCTCATCACCACCAGGCACGAACGACACCGACTTCCTGCGCGATTTAAGGTCACGCATGGCGAAATTGCGACCACACGATACAGCGCATCACTCACCAACCTCAACCTTCGTCCACAAAGATTTACGCACCAGCACTCACGTCTTCGTACGGAACGACAAGGTGAAACCATCCCTAACGCCACCTTACGACGGTCCGTTCCCTGTTCTAAGCAGGAAGGAAAAATATTTCAAGGTGGACATCAATGGACGCCCAGCCTCCATCTCCATTGACAGACTGAAGCCCGCATTTTTACTGTCGGAATCAGTTACCACAATGGGAACAGACAACAACGATTCCACGACATACACAACAACCCGCACAGGATGCAGAGTTCGACCACCCGTACGTTTCAACGTATAGTGAAATTATCGTGGTCAAACCCACTGCGGGGGGAGTACTGTGGCGGCAATGTATCGTTACATTGTCCACAATTAAACGACCGCGCCAGCATAAGTGCGAGCGTGGCATTCCTCCCGTCGCGATAGCTTTGCACGTAATCTGATACGCATAGCTATCGTCTCGGTCGGAATGTCATGATCCATCGCATGTTTACAATGTGCGACTCGAGCTCATATCTACGATTCGAGCTCTGTACATGCACACAAGTGCCGACGAGGCATTTGTGTTTATGTTTCTGCTTCGAGCTCTGTACAGACGCACAAGTGCTGACGAGGCATTTGTGCACGTCTGGACAGAGAAATCGAGCTCCGTCCGAACACACAATTGCTGACGAAGCATTTATGTGTGTCTGGATGATGAGGAGCTTACGCCTGCGTGGTCAGCACTTATGACCTTCATAAGTGGCCCGCAGGCAGCGATAATATTCAATTCGTTTTCGCCTTTCACATTCGACATTCGCATTCTATCGAATACGTTCCGGATTAATCTCACGAACTTTGTAATCGTTATTAAATAAATAAGCATCAAGATCTACAACGTTTTTGTTTAATTGCCACACAAGGACCATATCCCCATCAATTGTGACGATAGTCGTGGATTCGCTCGGAAGCATTTCACGCATTTATGTATCTCGCGCTTAATAGAGTTTCGAGCGTCAATGATCCAATAGTGTCTTCTCAGAATGTTCAATGTTAATTGAGTTTGGCCGTGTAATGTAGCATTGTGTGCCTGTTGAATTAAGAGTTCAACAAATCTGCCTTTTCTAGGGAGGATGATGGGGTGTTTAGCATCGTATGGTAAATTCGCTTCAGTTAAACGGCCACCCACTCGTACAATACCGTTGCTATTCAAGAATGGGTGTAGTTTCACCAGCCTGCTATGATCATCTATCTGTTCGTCATTTCGTAAACTTGAAATTTCTTTGTGAAACTCTTTTTGCTGCGTGAATTTGATCCAAATGTTTCAAGCACTCTTGAGTTCTTCTGTCTTCAAATATCCTTTGTCTTTGGTTCGCTTCAACGTAAGTGCACAAAAACGAAAACAATAAGCGGTTACTCTTATCAATCGATTCAAGGTACTATATTTACTCAGAATAAGTTTCATTTCAGCTTTTTCTATTCCAGCGAAGTTTATTAACAATGTCCTCTTCAGTTCTATTTTAGTTTCGGATACTTCATAAGAAATCGGCCAGTGATTTTCGTCTTGAACTAGCCACGCCGGACCATGCCACCATAAATCATTGTCAATAATTTGACGTGCTCCAATACCTCGAGACGCGAAATCAGCAGGATTATCCTGTGTCGGGACATGATACCACGGACTGTTCCCCACCGCGTCAAATGTCGTTGTTGTTCGATTTGCAACGAATACTGTCCATCGCGATGGGTGACCTTTTAACCATGCCAAGACGATTTTGGAATCAGTCCATAGTCGAGTTGTCGTATCCACTAAATTCAGCGCTAATTTAACTTTAGCCATCAATTTGGCTAATAAAACCGCTCCGCAAAGTTCAAGGCGTGGTATTGAGACAGGGCGTATTGGAGCTACTTTAGTTTTTGCTGTGACTAAGTGTGAGGTAACTCGTGCGTTATTTCGAACAGTTATATAAATCGCTGCAGCGTAAGCCTTGGACGATGCATCGGAGAATACATGCAGTTCAACAATTGAGCCATTTGTATAGTCGATCCAACGTGGTATGCGCAAATTTTTTAATTTATGTAGGCTGCGGTTCAATTTCGCCCACGTAGTCATGATTTCATTTGATAAGGGTTCATCCCAAGATAATCCTAGCAGCCAGAGTGATTGTAGCAGTATCTTCGAATTTATTATGATGGGTGATATCCATCCTAGAGGGTCGTATAGTTTCGCGATCTCAGATAACAGCTGCCGTTTAGAGGACTAAGTAGCCGGTTCTAATTTTCCAATTTTGTAGCTAAATTGATCCGTGAACGGGTTCCACAGAATGCCCAAAGAATTGTAATTTCGTTCTAAATTCAAATCCAGTGTTGTATGCATCTCGATATCATCCTCCTTTATATCTTCGATAATTCTTAGGTCATTGGTGATCCATTTTCGTAACTCAAATCCACCTGATTTAAGTACGTCATCTATCTCCTTCCTTTTGTCAATTGTTTCTAGTATGCTGTGCCCTCCGGATAACAGGTCATCTAGGTAGAACTCACTTTCTACCGCATGCCAGGTACGAGGACATCTGTCTTTGTTCATTTCTGCCAATTTCTTTAGGCATCTAATTGCCAGGAATGGCGCACAGGTTACTCCAAATGTAACCGTATTCAGGCAGTAGTCTTGTATCTCCCCTGATGGATGGGGTCGCCATAGAATGCGTTGGTAATTAATGTCTTCTTCGTGCATCCTGATCTGCCTGTACATTTTAGTGATGTCAGCAACAAATGCGTATCGATACCATCTCCATTGCATTATGACCATTGTCAACTAATTCTGGATCGCCGGCCCCGTTATTAACACGTCGTTCAGGGACAGCCCCGAGCTGGTTTTCCGGGACGCATCGAAAACTACGCGGCAATGAGTCGAGCTGCTCTCTTTACGCACTGCGTGGTGGGGTAGATAACATGCTTTACATCGTGGCTTTCCATTCTCGGTGATCTGCTTTATAGTGTCTCTGGCTGGCTCCATATGTCCACGTGCAATGTAGTCGTTAATGCACGCTGTATATTCTGCATTTAGCTCGGTATCTGCCTTCAACCGTTTTTCCAACGATAAGAAACTTGAAACTGCTGACGCCCGAGAATGGCCAAGAGCGTTTTTCCCTTTCTCTGTTTTGAATGGCAGCCGCACGATAAAACGCCCTGTTGTATCTCTTTGAACGGTCTCAAGAAAATACTTTTCACATGCGACATCTTCATCGGTTATCGAACGCTGATGCGGAATCTCTTCAAGTTCCCAAAATCTTTGCAACTGTCCGTTTAATTCATCATTCTTGCTAACTTCTACCTTGTAGCTTTGATAGCTCGTTGCGGCTTGTGTATCAGTTTGGCCAAGTACCACCCATCCTAATTGCGTATTTTGGGCGATGAGGTCTCTGCTTAATCGACGTATCTCCCCTTGAATAATTCTGGCAAAAATATCGGCACCGAGAATTACATCAATTTGGCCAGGACGATTGAATTGTGTATCGGCAAGTTCGATCGACTTTAATTGGTAACAGTCAACAATATGGACTGGTTGGCTAGGGATCAAACTAGTTAGTTTGTCTAGAATTATGGCTTCACAGTCTAATGTATTCTTATTGCGGGTAACTATGCTGAGATTGACTTCTCCCTTCGCATTCATGTTGATTGAGTTCCCAATTCCTGAAACGTTTATATTGGTGCCTTTTCGTTTCAAGCCTAATCGTTGCACGGCATGTTCGGTGATTAACGACACTTGCGAGCCTTGATCCAGAAGTGCTCGCAAATTAATAAGTCCACTTGGAGACTGCACATTTATCAGAGCGGTTGCCAATAAAACTTCTCGTCTATTTGTCCCACTACTAGTGTTCACACTCAGATTAACCCGTTGCTGACTTGACATATGACCATCGACCTGATAATTCAGTTGTATCTCCTCCCGATGTAGAAGTGTATGGTGAGATCGTTTACACTTCATGCATTTGAATCGACTAGGACAACTACCTACTAAATGACCCTTTTCGAGACAATTTAAACACAACCCATTTCGTTTGACTAATTCAAATTTCTGTGCATGGGGTAGCTGCCTAAATTGTGCGCAATGCGCTAAGCGGTGTGAACCTTTACATTGAGTGCACGTAGATTGCGGTGGATGTGCATTGGCTTGCAAAGAGTGCACTTTCCGCGATACTGATAAATGCTTTTGTCGATGCTTTGACCGATCGAACCCCGAAGCTTCTAAAGCTCGAAATCGATTATTGAGAAACGTCTTGAGCTCATCAAAAGAAGGCAACTTAGTGTTTAAAGCCTGTTCCTGCTCCCACAATTGCCTGGTTTCTTGCGGAAGTCGCTCTGCAGTAAGATATATAATAATCGATTGCCACAAGTCGCCTAGTTTCAAGTTTTCCATTGCTTGAACGCACTCTACCGTTTGATCTAGTAAGAGTTTGATTGAGTCGGATGATTCTGTGGCACTATCAATATTGAACAAGTTTCTAATCTGCGTATTTAATAAGACACGCTTGTTATCGTAACGTTCACTAAATAATTTCCAAGCAACGTCATAATTACTTTCTGTCACTGCAAAATGTCGCAGCAAGTTTTCCGCCTCACCCGATAAGCTGCACTTTAAGTAATGAAGCTTCTCAACTTTTGACAAGGATGTCCGATTATGTATAAGGGATACGAATAGATCGTGAAAAGATATCCATTCATCATATTTTCCAGAAAATTTCGGTAAACTTATGCGTGGTAGCTTTAGGTCGTCTTCACCCTTTGCTTCTTTTGACACTTTACCTTCGTTTGACTCTTCTGTAGGTTACGAGGCCTACAGTAATTCTTCCAATTCGGATAGGAAGTTGATACGGATCGATTCGAAACGCTCGTACTCGTCCGTGAAATATGGTGACGATATTAACTTTTCATCTAAGCTTTCCAGAATTCGTTCGTGCACCTCATCGTACTGACTATGGATTGACTTCACTTTTTCAATTAAATTCCGATAATGCACGTTGGTTTTCCGTGTCTTTGGATCCTTCTTGTAATTCGTTTGAATTTTCACCAACTGATCTAACGCGAATCTTTGGCGAGTCAACAAGTTTGCAACGCCCGTCATGTCTACGGTTCTGACTTCTACCTAGCAAAGTTTTTTCGATCTACCGTCGTGGCCCTTAGGGATTAGTACGAACTCGTAACTAAATCTCTTAGTAACTTCTGCTGTTGCGTAGGACGATGCACGTGGGCTGAATCCACAGAAATATTCTATGGTCGAAGTTCTACAAATGTCTATGTTCAAAAAATCCGTACATACAAAATTCTAATTATCGCCGCGATAATCAGTGTGGTTCTTTTTTTATTCGCGGCCTAGTATCCGCTCATCAGCTAGAAATTACGCGATTCAAAGTATTGAGCTCAGTTCGATATAGTTTAATGCCACTCGTAAGTATTGTACAGTTAACCGTTATTGGACTATGATGATTCTTAACAAGATTTGCATACGGGCTATTACGATTCTCGATTTAATTACGGATAATGCTATTATTTATATGTTCACTATGCACACTCACGCACTTTCGTTAGTTCTTCTCCATTATTATCAAGGTATAGCTTTGAGTATATTACCGAAATCAATCTTCACTTTATATTCCCGTTAGTTCTGTATTAGATTTTAGGCTTATACAAGGCTCGTTCTTTTTACCGGTTTTAGTTCTGCGACTATTATATAATTGCTTATAAAAAGGAATGAAAATGGTATGGGAGCAAAAGGAAATGATCGAGGAAATAATAAATGGAATAAATGAAGGACTTACCCCAACAAACAGCTCTTACCGATTCTTCGCCTTTGATATTTTGTTTTGTCTAATGTCTTTCACTAGTTAATTCCACTCGCGCACTTTCTAGTATCCGGTTCGAAGGACCAAAATTATGTTCGATATTAATTTAAATTTTAAATCGAAAGATCTAGTGAAGTTGTTCAACTTCCACAAACTAATTTATTTCAATTCTATTATTCAATTCAAACAATTTTCTAATTATATATCCGTAATTCAATTCAAACAATTTTGTTCGATTCTAATTTTCAACTATCTATATGAATACAACGAGTTCGTTTCTATTTTTCCAATTGTCTATATGAATACAACGAGTTCGATTCTAAACTGCACACACGTTCGATTCTAATTTGCAACTAACTAACTATTTTCTTTCTTCAAATAAAATTTTCAAATTGTGTACCGGTTGCTACCGGTATTTTTTGGTGTACCGCCAGGGGTCATTGGATTGTGCCAATTTCCCATACGTCCCGAATGACCGAGCCAGATCTGCATCAGCTGTTGGATATCTGCATTATCAGTCTAGGTGGTGCGCCATTTATCGATCGCGCAGTTTTCCAGATGACAATTGTTTGTTTATGTTTGTTTTGATTTGGATATTTTGGCCAGTGATGCGGTTTTTGCCACAATTTTTATTCGGTCCACCAAAGGATTTGATAATTCGGCCGCAGGGTGCTCCAG
>OX376374.1:71836207-71935013 GCA_947369275.1 Nemotelus nigrinus
CCCGGATAATTCGTATTCCACTGTTTCAGACTATCGCTGTCTACTAACTGACTTCTAACGCCTCTCTCGGCGATATTTATACTCGTGAGGTGAATTGGGGTAAACTGGACTTGATGCCCACACCCGGGAAATCCCACCACCAGAGGGCGAAAAGGTGGTAGAAGGGGTGAAAAATTGCGGAAAAATAGACAAAATTATACAAAAAAATAAAAAGAAGATAAAACAATTAAGAAAAACAAAAAAAAAGAACAGAAGAAGCCCCAAAAGCAAACGCACAACCACAAAAACACAAACATATTAGCCCGACATCTATCGGCGAAATTCATGTAACAGCTGTGTGGGGCATCAAGTCCAGTTTTACCGGTGAATTGTTACATGTGTCTAGGCTATTATAGATTTATGTCTTGGGTTCTCGAAGGTTCTTGATCTGACCTCTAGAAGGCGATTGTGTATTTCCGTTGCCATATAAGATCTGATTGTGGCTTGGCTTCTAGCAATACCGGGTAAAATCGACTTGATGTACCACACCCGGGAAATTCCACCACCAGAGGGCGAAAAGGTGGTAGAAGGGGTGAAAAATTGAAGAAAAAAAACCAAATTATACAAAAAATATAAAAGAAGATAACACAATTAAGGAAAACAAACAAAAAAAAGCCCCAAAAGCAAACGCACAACCACAAAAACACAAACATTTTAGCCCGACATCTTTCGGTTAAACTCATGTAACTCCTATGTGATGCATCAAGTCGAGTTTTACCGCAATTCCTTCTAGAAGTACGGGCCGTCATGCAGAATGGTGACGTCACAGTAGTGGGGCAAAATGTCGCGAAAAACACACGCAGTCTTATGGGACGTCCGCGGGAAACTGTTAATTGTACAGGTTGTATTGAAGTGAGTGAAGTGAAAACAAAGTAAGATCCGCGGAACAGTGCTAGTGAACAGCTGAAACACAAATTAATACGGTGCGTGCGGTATAATATGAAAAATTCGCTACCAAATGTTTATCAGTTGGTCTTAGGTTATGTGATGTTTCGTGTCGATTTACTGTCGATACAATTAATTGATACAAAATGCAAGCTATGACTAAATATTATTATTATAACGCGTCCACGCACAAAAATCTAACGTTTCATTTATATTTTAGCTAAAAACCCGCACGTGAAAAATCTGTGTTTATCGACACTGCCTGGTGGAAATGTCAAAATTCACCGATAAATCGACGTCATAACTAAAACAATTACGTAGCATGACGGCCCGTACTTCTAGAAGGCATTGCTTCTAGAATGTTCTCATTTTCCTTCAAAAGGGCTCTAGCCTGCGTTTTATCTATATATTGTTTTTGTTCTTTGAAATACATGTGTGAGACAGATATTTCTCGACGTTTCTGGTTATTTCTGGCTCTGTTATGGAGAAATATGATTTCTTTGGTGTGAATGCAACATTATGTATACTATGCTGCTCTTTTGTTTGCTAAGGTTTAATCGTTATAGATCTGTTTCTTGAGTGTAGTTCAATCTAAAATTTATCTTTTCAATCCCGATTTTGTATCAACAATTTTTGACGAATAATACGCATAACAGATTATTCCCAACTCCCAGAAGGAGCAATAACGTAATTCATAACTACAGAGTTTATCAGTGACTGTCAAAGAATATTTATAAATCATTCGGATAATGATAGACTGGTTATCATGCCGCATGGACATATTCGTCAAGCCTTATCAATAAGAAATTCATTAATTCGTTATCTATTATATCTGGTCGTATACTGAAATATCTCATTAGAATCTATTGAAATGTGTTTTGAAAATTACCTTTTCTATTACCACCCATTATGTAAACGTCTTTAACTTTCTCTGCAAAATCTGGATACATTTTCAAGCACATTGCAAAGTTTGTCAACGGTCCTACAAGAATAAACGTCACTCTTTTCGGGTACTGAAACGTATCGATATATATATGTATGTATTGAAATATTGTTTATGAGCTTAATAAAATTACCTTTGTGGCAATCTCACACATTGCGGTTACTGCATGCTGCTTTTGTAGTCGATCGTTTATTTGATAATCTTGGTCGTGCTGATAGATATCTCCGAAACCATCTTCGCCGTGGAAGAACTCTGTTACCGTTGTTTGCTTCAAAATTGAACTCGACACGCCTTTAAACACAGGTATCTGTTTGCATAAATAAATGAATAAGACAACTTCGAATAGACAACGAATAATTAAAATACGCGTACATCCTCTCGCTTTGTGGTGTCTAGAATTCGAAAAACGTTTCGCACAACATGCTGGATCTTCGTATTCCCATGGACACAAGTTATAGCCAGAATCTTCACATTCTGTAGCTTTTCCTCGGCTCGCAAAAGCATTAACAGTGCCCACGCATCGTCCGTGCCGACATCTGTATCAAATACCACGAAATTTTCAACGTCTTCGGTATTATCGCGCGACATTACTAATTATGAGTAATTAAAACTGGCAAACACCACATACGTGCAAGTATCGAATGAAGACTGAAAGCGAAACAAATTCGGCTAGAACTTGCTTCTCAAATGTTTTAAGTAAACTCACTTGTTATCGACGAATTCAACCATAAAAAGATCCGTTCATCATTACAATACATTTTGATTGCTCTATAATGCCTATTATAGTTATGATTTGAATTGTGATAACGTTTGAGGTACTAATCGTGGGGCTAGCTGCTGTTTGAAAACTTAACGTACTGAAATGTATTAAATATAGTAGGTACTTATAATGGACAGAGTAATGATTTCTATTATACAAGATATTGATCTGAAGTACAGCGTAGAATCTCACTACCGAACCCAACAGTATAAAATTCCCAAAATGCTAGCTAACCTCTGCCCTACCCACAGAAATTAAAATAAAATACAAATCTCGATAGTCTATTTGTATTTCAACGATTCATAACAAAAGCGGGATTGTAATTGAGATGAGTAACATATCTGTACGTTACAAACGTTATCTGTAGATTTGTAAATTATCAGAGCGCAGGAATGGGCTACATAATTTAAGTATTTTAATTTAATGGAGGATGATGATTTAAAAGTTTTGAAATCAGGGATTTATTCAATTTCCGATATCGCGCCGTCGTCCGGCTCTCGAATAATGTTTCGCAATCAGGGGTTTGTTTATTTAATCTCCACTGATATGCGTCGTCGTTTGGCTGTGGAGTATCCAACGTCGGTATTTGTGTAGATCATGGATCATCGGCTAGAGGGGGATGGTTAATGAATGGGGCTATACAAAGTTAGGTTTTTAATTTACTATTACAGTAAATACGAAAGTGAATTTACTAAAATTTGTTTGAATGTATTTATTTCGTATTCAAAAATTACTCCGAATTTTATATTGAACTATTACTACTACTACTTGTAGTTGAGTTAAATAGTTGAGACGCCTCAACTTATCCGAAACCAGTCAAGAGCCTGCCAAGGGGTGGTGTGATGGCGAACCACCAGTGAGGCCAGGCCAATCAAACAAAAATAAGAGAAGTGCTTCAGGAACAGGGTGCCCTAGAAATGGGCACCCTGTTCGTGAAGTGAAGGTCTCTCGTCCGCATTAGCGGAGCATCCTTTAATCTGATGCCAACGGATCCTATTTTTCCGCTTTGCTAGCTCTACGTGGCTGGGGTGGGTTCTTAAAAATGGGGTGAATTAGCTCCCAGAAAAAGGAAGACACTACGTATAATTCATCCACCAATGAAATTATACTAGCCGCATTTTAACACGAAAAAGGGAAAGGGGCTATTGCAGCGTTGCCAGATTGGGGGTTTAAAAAAAAATGGGGGATTTGAAGATTTGGGGGGGAAATATCGAGAACAATTTCATGAGGGGAAAACCCCCAAAAAATTAATTATCATATTTGGAGATGAGATGTGAATTTAGAAATTGATAATAGGTCTGTTCCCGTACTTTCAGTTACTGAATTTTCCTGGATTATGTGGTGGGGAATTTCATGAAAAGTACGGGAACGCTCTCATTGTATTTCCTGAAAATTGACAACCGAAAGCGTCAGTTTTCGGTTTTTGGGAGAACAATAGTGATTATAAAGTCATCCTAAGCGGTAATAAATTATCGCCACAAAAATATTCGACCTTCATAGCAATATTACGCAAAAAATATGTTGCTTGCCGCGCACATTTGAAAATATTTACTTAGCCGCTATCACTCCAGCTACTTTTGGACGTTACGTACTGTGTTTTTTATTTGCCTTCTGTTTTTGACCCTTAATATATTTTTTATATTGTTTTGAAACTTTAGGTTTTCTATAATCTCGAAATAAGATCCCTGCACAAAATTTGTACTTAATATGGGACATAATCATAATATGAGTTATAAATTCTTCGGAACCTGTATATGGCAGCCATTCTAGTGGGGAAACTTCCGTAATTGACGATATCTGAAACTCGATCAATTTTGTAAAATTTATTTTAAATATGTGGTTTGTTTTAAAAAAAAAATTGGTTTGCTTTGTTATTCTTGTAATCTTTTTGGGGGTTTTTCAACTGAAATGATACCATTTTGGAGATTTTTGAGCCTGACGTGGGGGTTTTTTCAAATCTAGATCTGGCAGCACTGAGCTATTGTCAGAGAAGGACCAAGTTTCGGTTTCAGCCATGGGCTTGCTAGACAGACCCAGCCGAGACGTGACAAGGCATGTATGGGCAAAACTAAACAAGGAGAAACATGCCTCCATTTAGCAGTCCTGAGGAGAGGCAGACAGCTTCAGGCCCCTGTTGTTGTTGCGGCCATGACCCCAAATGATACGGGGTCACTCCACCCACTGACTTTCGTCTAAAAAAATGAAGAAGTGGCCAAATTTACTCCGTTAATAAAAGTAAAAATCAATCATCTAAAGGCCAGCGAGGCTATCGAGGAACTGCAAATGAAATAGCCTTCACGGACTTTCACCCAATAAGAAGGCCACACAGTTCAGATTAACAATGCACTATTATTCTAATCTAATGTCTTGATTTACAGTTATTTTGCTATTAATCAATTTTCACAGGAAGTTGAGTTTCAATAGACACAAGATTTTATCAACTGCTTAGTGAAATGCATGATGTATGCGCATATTACAACGGTTTGTCTTAATTTGAGAAACGGTTATATTATCGTTGTATTTAATGTGTACCAATTTTTTCCTAGCTCAAAAAAATATTTTAATAAAATAACCGATTTTTCCTTTCGAAGCTAGATATATTGAATTTTGTGACAAATATCGATATTTCGAGGGTAATCCGCCCTCTTCTTCAGTGTCTATCAGTCTAATCTTAATCTAACTTATGTATGTTACTGATAGAGCTTACTTTTAAAGTATGGACACACTAATTACCAACTAATTGCCTATTAATTGACTTATACTAATTACCAAATAATTGCCGATTAATTACTTTACTATCCATATTAATTAAATTATCCTTTTCACTATCAAATGAATGTTCAAATTAGCCTGAACAATGGTGATGCACAGTTTCCTTGTCTGTGTTTAGTCTTCTATCCATAGGGGTTTTCCATATGTGCAGGCTTTCGTAGGAGGAAAAAGAATACAACATTAGTACGTTAAGCAGTAGCAAAACACATATTGGAGGAGGATCACAACATAACTTGGGACAACGTGGAGGTGATCAAGGAGGTACAGCAGGTGCGAAAACTGGATGCGGATACTGAAAAAAAACTTAAACATAGAAAAACAAACACACAAAGATTCCAAGTCGTAATCGAAATCGGATAATATCAACATGTCGTTGAGAAAGAGGATGCTGTTAGTAGCAAATGTTTAGATCAATATATCTCAAAAACGGTCATGGTTATATAAATAAAAGAAAAAGTTATATAAATTTTTTTGTTAGAATTTTTTTAAGCTACAAATTTGTCATACATTGTTTTTCTGAAGACGTGGCCGTTACTGAGATATTTAAGAAATGTCACTTTTGGTTACCTTTGACCCCGTATAAAAAGTAACGCAGCACTCGGATCAGTGGGGACTTTTGAGATTTTGTTCAACATGCCAGTACCAAGGTTCACACCAAAATTCAGCTTTCCCCTAATTATTCCGAAATTTCGCCTTTTTATGTCGGATTTCACTGGACTAGCATTTCAGTGGAGACTATTTGCAGTGGACGCAATTCCCCGATTTGTATGTTCAGTTGGAGCATACTCAGCAAATAAGCAACGCAAAAAAGATGTTTTATTTGATTAAAAATTTGAATGGTGAACCGAAACATTAATCAAGCATTTATCGGTCACCAACAATAATTATGAAACTGCGTGGAACATCATAGTCAACCGCTACCAAAACAAACGGTTGTTGGTAAACGCGGTTCTAACAAAGATGCTTAATCAGCCGACTATTAACACTAAGTCTGGTATTGCCTTTAAGCGTTTCCACAACATAACTAACGAATGTCTTCTCGGTTTGAGAAATCTACAGATAGACATTAGGCCCATGCATTTTGTGCCCCCAACAGAACCATCCTTTGCACAAATACAACAGTGTTTTGTCCATGAAGCCAGGGCACAGAAAGAAAATAATGATTGACAATTCTTTTTGTGTCAATTGCCTAATTGACATACATATAGCAAGTGCGAGTCACGTGGTTGTCTCAAGTGTGAAAAAAAACATGATACATTGGTAGCGTATACAGCACGCGCTTAGTCCGCGGACTATACACCAAATTTCACCTAAATTATTAAGTCCATCTGCTGTTAACACTCAGTACGCGACCCAAGCGATAGTTCAGTCCACGATTCCAAGTGACCTGACCTAAAATAGGTCGTGGACTATATCGTTGTAAACACACCTGACCTAAACATTGATTTTTGTGGGACTATTAATAATATATGCACGTTGAATTTAAGTTCGCAACGCTCTCGTTTAACTCAAAATCATTTAAATTAACATGTTTGATAGACAAATGAAAAGATAATTACAGTGACCTAGTTTATGCGAGAGCCCAATGTAATCCCAATTTGGGATTATCCCAAATATCGCGTCGTATAAACGGGCAAAATTGGAATTGGGATTTTATGAAATTCGAATTGCGTATAACCATAGAAACTTTTTTATAGAAACTTGTTTGCGTAACCATAGAAACTTGTTTGCGTATGTTACATGTTGCTACTTCCTCCAACCAATTTGAATACAAATGCTATATTCGGCGTTCCACAATGTTGTGGAAAGTACAGCAGGCACTAGTAATTTTCGGCACTTAATTATGATTAACGTCTTCTTTTGCAAAAAGAAACGAAACGACATTAGTTTTATCCAAATGCACAAAACAAGCGCCGTCACATATTTCATATGTATAATGTGTAAATTTGCACAAAACAAGACCCTTCGTGTTGAAGAATCACTTTTATTGACACATTTCATATGCACACTCACACATAGTCATCGGGCGTACACCCAACTGTTCGGGTTTAAGCTGAAATCCGAATTTGACCGTTTATACGACGTTCTGACTGGTATAATCCCAAATCGGGATTACATTGGGCTCTCGCATAAACTAGGTCAGTGTATGAACTAAAATTAATGTAAATGACAGCTTTCACGTACAAACAAGGACTAAATTCGACCTGACTAAATTTTGGGTCAGGTTGATGTAAACACCTTAGGACTTTATTCACTTAGTCCGCGTTATAGGTCAGGTCACATTTGGTCCAACCGCTATAAACCCCACCATTAATTCATCTCCAACCAATCAAGGTTGAACAAGCACCCATTAGGTCTGTTCGCGTACTACGATTAATTGCAATTAATTGCAATGAAACCGTTTTTGTACTCCGTTTTAGGGAAAACTGAAAATTTCCCCTCTTTCAGTAAATTTCAGTAGGGTCTGAGCTACTGAAAAATACTGAAAACTGTCAAACGGTTTTTGGCGTAATGTTATTATGTAGCAAATAGATATTGATATCGTATACACCGAACGTTTAGTCCGCGGACTAAACACCAAATTCCACCTAAATTTTTTAGTCCACGTGGTGTATACACTCGCGGACCGACCTAAATTTAGGTCGGTCCACGATTTCAAGCGACCTGACCTAAATATAGGCCGTGGACTATAATTGTTGTAAACACACGCGACCTAAACATTGATTTTTGCGCGACTATTAATAATGTATGTATGTTGAATATAAGCTCATAACATTCCCCTTTGACGCAAAATCATTGAAATAAACATGTTTGAGAGACAAATGAAACGATAAATACAGTGCATGAAGGAAAATTAAACTAAATGACAGCTGTCATATACGAACGAAGACTAAATTCCACCTAAGCAAATTTTAGGTCAGATTGGTGTATACACCTGAGGACTAATAGCCCGTTCACACTAGGCTCTAAATCAGGCGATTTCGATCAGCTGATCGCTTTAGAGCTAAATCGACTTAAATCTACCTGATTACCCATACATTTTTTTCGGCGCCTGACAGAGTTAATCAAGTAGATTTATAGCCACACCCGGAAGCAGTGCTGCCTGGTTGACCGGAAGTTTTGGGGTGACCAGATAGGGAAAAAAACCCGGAAGTACAAATCAGGTACTATTGTGAATTTTTCCGGGCTGAATTGTTCTCAGAGCGTGCTTAATTCCATCCGTGAGAGGGAGAGTAGATTTCAACGAAATGTCATTCGAATTTCTTTCAAATATAGCAAAAATTAGACAAAAAAGGAAAATGTGAGTTGTACAAAATGAAAAGAAAATGCTCTTGCATGTTTTCTGCACCATTTTGAACAACTTTCATGCAAAAAAAATTGTACACACAAATTCGAATGACAGTTCGCTCTCTAAATCTCCTCATTCTAATAAGCCGTTCACACTACACTCTAAAACAAGTAGATTTAGAAGCTGTCAAAGTTAATCAGGTAAGCGTTCACACTACCCGAAGTGATTTAGAATGAGGAGATTTAGAGAGCGAACTGTCATTCGAATTTGTGTGTACAATTTTTTTTGCATGAAAGTTGTTCAAAATGGTGCAGAAACATGCAAGAGCATTTTCTTTTCATTTTGTACAACTCACATTTTCCTTTTTTGTCTAATTTTTGCTATATTTGAAAGAAATTCGAATGACATTTCGTTGAAATCTACTCTCCCTCTCACGGATGGAATTAAGCACGCTCTGAGAACAATTCAGCCCGGAAAAATTCACAATAGTACCTGATTTGTACTTCCGGGTTTTTTTCCCTATCCGGTCACCCCAAAACTTCCGGTCAACCAGGCAGCACTGCTTCCGGGTGTGGCTATAAATCTACTTGATTAACTCTGTCAGACGCCGAAAAAAATGTATGGGTAATCAGGTAGATTTAAGTTGATTTAGCTCTAAAGCGATCAGCTGATCGAAATCGCCTGATTTAGAGTCTAGTGTGAACGGGCTATAAATCACTTCGGGTAGTGTGAACGCTTACCTGATTAACTTTGACAGCTTCTAAATCTACTTGATTTAGAGTGTAGTATTGGCGTTTTAGCACCCAAGGGGAGTAGAAGTGTCCGACCAGCATCCCGTGATCCAGATCCATCCCAGTTTGTTTAAGCACCGTTTATTTCTGTACAGTACAGTTATAATAGTTTTTTCTTTCTGTGGTTAAAGTGTGATATTCAAAATTTTTCGAAATTCAGTGTTAATTTTATTGGTTTTTTGAAAAATTTTCATAATTAGTTAATGTTTTGATTGAAGTGTGCAAGCGTGTTCTTTGTGATTTGCATGAATTAAAGAAACCGTAAGTAGTTATATTTATTGCACACACTTTCGAGCATAAAAGATCAAGAATCAATTAAAAGAATAAAAACAGCCGGACTATTACAATGGCAGAAGAAGCAGAACCGCCAGACAAGGTTCTAAGTAAAGTAGACAAAGTTATTAGTTTTGATAACTGCAGACCATTTAGAACATCTAAAGTAGCTAGAAAGCATGGTACTGAATACAGTACAACGAAATCAATTCCAGCTAAAAAAAAAAATGAATTTAAATGAAGTTTTTGATAATGTGTTGGTGAATAGTGTGGTTGTACCCAAGGCGAATAATATAACTGCTTCATACAATACAGTTAGGTCAGAGGCTGTGAAAAATAGTGACGCCACTTTGAATAAATCTGGTGATAAATTAACGGTTAATCAGAATTATAGTGACAATGTGGTAGTAGACAATATTTGTTCGCATGCGTTGGATAATGCGAATGAGATGCATAATACAGTTAGGCTAGAAGTTATGAATTTTTCTGAACCCACATTGGGTAAAACGAATGATAATAATACAGCTAATCTAAATAAATTTTCTAACAGATATACTGAGGATAATAGAAAGAAATATATGGTTATGGTTCAGAAATTGGACATTAATGGGGTGAGACAGTTATTCAAACCAATCCACTTCTTAATGGCAACGAAGAATAAAGATCTAAGAATTTGTGATTCTGAAAGGGGTGGTTATAATGTTATTAAGCTTTATTTCAATAATGCAGTCGATGCAAATAACTTCCTAAATAGTGGTTTGGCTGAAAGTATGGGCTGTAGTAGCTTTATACCAAATAACCTAATTTATAGGTATGGTGTTATTAGGGGTATACCGGCAGATATCCCGGCTGATAGATTCGTTGAAAATGGTGTAGCGTGCAATGACAGAGGTTCACCGTTGAGTAACTGTGTGATCAAGGCTGCAGAAAGAATACATATTAGAGATAGAGAAAACAAAGAAAAATTTATTCCGTCGCAATCAATTAAAGTTATCTTTCAAAGTAATGACTTACCGGAGATGATTAAATTAGACTACGTGAGAATTCCTGTAAACCACTTTATCTTCAAACCGAGGTTGTGTACAAATTCTGGTAGATTTGGACACAATAACAAATTTTGTAAAGCGAAAATTCCTAGATGCTTGAAATGTGGAGAGGAGGCTTGTAACAAACAATGCCAAATATTAAAATGCATCTTATGTAATGGAGCAGACCATGACTGGAGCAACACAAAGTGCCCCAGAAGGCTAAAGGAGGAGATGATTATGGAGGTGGCGTCTATTAAAAATATAACACCTTTCGAGGCTAGGACTAAGTTTCTAAATAATAAAGGAAACAGTTTTGCGCTACTTGACGAGTTCAATTTAAGTGAAGAATTCCCAGATTTGCCACCGAACAATAACATCAAAACTTCTCGTAGAACTAGGAATATCAATGAAGAAGCAAATAGAGTGCTTACTAAGAAGAAATATTCTGACATAGTTAAGATAAATGAAAATCATAGGAAAAGTCAGAGTGAATCAAGGAGATCAGATCAAATAGTTAAAATCATCCCAGTTTATGATAGGGACAACTACTACAAGTCCTCCGAAAGTGAAAGACTGATGGAGGTCTTAAGCAAGGAAGGAGTACTTAATAACATTCCTAAAAACAATAAGGAATTCGTTTTACTAATTAATAACGTGGTGGAGAAAATAATTATGAATATAGAACCCAAGATGTTAATTAATAAGGATAGTGATGGATCTAGTGGTATTAAAGAGAACACATTGGCTTTACCATCATTGGTAAATTGAAAATTCAAATAGTTAAAATACAATAGCAACAAAATACCTAACACTTACTTCATCTGTTTTTGCTTATCAATAAAATCCCTTTTTTCCGTTTTATTTTTTATTTTCTTCTTTCTTTTCTTTTCTTTAATAATTATCCATGAAAATTCTACAGCATAATATCCAAGGACTCTATAAAAATAAAGAAAATTTAGAGATCATTATGGAAAAAAATTGGATAGATATTGCGTGCATATCGGAAACATTAACAAGTACTAACTACAACTACTCAAATCTGATAGGTGGATATCATACATTGGTTAAAAGTAGAGAAAATGCTCTAGGTGGAGGTGTCGCTATATGTATTAAGAAGGGAATGGCTTTCTCTGTGATCAATATGGAAACAAATATAGAAGCTGTGGCGGTCAAAATTAGGAATCTTGATATCGCCGTGACGGTGGTATCCCTATATTGCCCTCCTGATCTGGATAACATCTTTTTTGAAAGGGAATTAGGAGCTTTGTTCAACAGCTTGCCTAGGAACACCTTGACAATAATATGTGGTGACTTCAATGCCAGGCATACTGGATGGGGAGATAGAATTAACAATAGAAAAGGTAATATATTGAGAAGAATCATGAACGATCTAGGGATGAACTGCTTAAACAATGGCATGATTACATATGTGCACAAAGGTCACCAGGGAGTAGGTGGTTCGTCGGCTCCGGACCTAACCTTTGCGAACAGAACTTTAAAAAAATTAAAATGGTCAGTTCATTTTAATGACATAAGCAATAGTGGTCACAAACCCATAATGTTTTCCTTTAAATTAAAAAAATCTGTTTTCACTAAAACAAAAATTAACGTAAATAAACTCAAAAGTAGCATTGCACAACATACATTCAGCGAGGACCTAGGGCAAATAACTAATGACATGCAGAATTTAATTGAACAAAGCTCAAGGAAGGTTCACAAACACAATTTTTCTCCTAAATACTGGTGGAATGACTCTTTAAATGAAAAATGGAATTACAGGAAGGGAATGAAGAGAATCTTTGATGCAATAAGATCACCTCATATGTACATTAAAATGAGGAGAGCAAATAAAGAGTGGTGGCAGGCTGTTAGGGAGGCTAAAAAAAATGCATGGAACAAGGTGGTGGCAGATGTAGGCAAAAGAGGAAATGAGTGCGAAATGTGGAAACTATTAAATAATTTAAAAAAAAACCAAATTGTTACTCACGGATCAGGATGGGAAACGGTAAATAGCTTACCTTTCTTAAATCTAATTAGAAGCAAAGGTAACATAAGCTCATGGTCGTGTAATAACTTGCATGTACCTCTAGATCCTATTCGTTTCGAGATCCATGAACTGTACAGGGTGTTAGAAAATCATACGAAAAAATCGGCACCGGGCCCGGATAAAATCTCATACGATCTGATAAAATATATGAATAAAACTAGTAAAGTAAACTGTATAAAAGCGCTTAATGAATTAGTTAACTACAGAGTAAATCTAGAAAACTACCTTAAAATAAAAATCGTACCAATATTAAAACCAAATAAAGATCCTAATTTTATCAATAGCTTTAGACCTATTTCCCTGATAAATGTCTTCATCAAAATAATAAACAACATGATTAAAAACAAATGCATCAGATCACACAACATCCTAAACTCCATACCGAAGGGGTCGTTTGCGTATGTCCCTGGGAAATCAATCAACTCCTGCCTAAACCATCTGGACAACCTAGTAAGGATAGCTAAAAATAACAGAAAATGTGTAATGTTGGCGGTTCTTGACCTAGAAAATGCATATGAGGGTGTGGACCTAGAAGTACTACACAAAATCCTTATACAACTCATTCCCGAAAATATATGTTTTTGGATAATAAACTTCCTAGCCAGGAGATCTGTATGGTTAAATGACTGCTCAGTAAATATAAGCAATGGGCTACCGCAAGGGGATGTCCTGAGCCCACTACTCTTTAACTTATACACAAGATCCTTCCACGAGTTAAATATGCCTTCGTCTAGTCTGTTACAATATGCGGACGATTTCATGATCATGACATCGGATAAGAAACGGGACGTGTGTAGAAACCTAATCCAAATTGCAATTAATAGATTTGAGAATAATTGTAGAAAAATCAAGATGAAGGTAAATCCACTTAAATGTAAAATAATCTGTATCAATAGCAATGTGGAGAATTTACAACCTATTACATATAACAACACGTTGATATCTTGGGAGAAAGAAGTTAAATATTTAGGAAAAATAATTAATACTAGCTTTTCAAGCAAGCATGACCTAGACGAAATAAAAAACAGTGCTGGTAGAGCGATAAACTTAATTAATTTAGTAACAGGAAGGAAAAGTGGTTTGACTCCGCAGAAAAGTTTAGTCTTATACAAAGCTCTGGTTAGACCCAGATTGGAAAATCACATTTCTGCTAATATGGGAGCTCCAAAATATTTCTTTGAAAGTCTAGATTCCATAAAGGCGAAAGTGATGAAGAGATGCATGGGTTTATCATCTCAAACACCAAACTGTGTGACCTTTGCCCTTGCCAATGAATTACCTTCTTATTATAGAGCAATCTGGTTTACAGCCAGAGAAGTGATTAAACTCAAAAGTGAAGACACGAATTTGTACCAGATGGCAAGCTCGGCTCCAGAAAACTCTAATTTTGGTATCATTTTAGGCATGTTTGGAGAATTACTGGGTACGTATAGACCGGGTCCAGACAGGACGGCTCCTTCAAACATAACCACCTTCTGCAGACTCACTGGCCCGTTCAATGACTTGACGAATGACCCTACATGCAACAGGGTGATCGATATCTTTGATTCATTGATACAAGAAGAGAGTACCAAGGATTTCGCAATCTTTGCAGTGGATGGTGCTAGATCAGAATTCGGAGCAGGATGTGCTGTTTTAGGAAATAATATGAGTGTAAACTGTGGCTTCTCGTTATCAGGGATGTCAGATGTTGTTGGAGCTGAGTTGTCTGCAATTATGTGTGCCATAAAAATGCATTGAGTTGAAGCTGAAAAAGATCACTATCTTCTCGGATAGCAACCTTGCCTGCACTCTGTTAAATGAACACAGTTCGAAAAATCTTATCATACATAGTATATGGGACTTACTGCTAGCAAATAGTGATATTCAGGTTAGGGTTTTCTGGGCTCCAGGTCATAGGGGTATCACCTTAATGAAGGAAGTAGATAGATTGGCCAAGAGAGCTATTTTAGAAGGCACTCCTATTCAAACACCTGTATGCCTAAATGATATACTTTCAACAATGTGGCGTGAAATAAATAGATCTTGGCAGAGCAAATATAGAGATTTAACCAGAAGTGTCGAGAGATGCCCTTGGTTAGAAACTGACTTAGCGTTTAGACAACACACATGGTTCCACAGATATCTAAGGAGTAGTAATAGCACCAAAATAATTAATAGACTATTAACAGGTAAGGCATATAACAACCTAAGATTATATAAGATCAAAGTAAAGAATGATCCAAAATGTGATTTCTGTAACGAGGTTGACACTATAGATCATCAGATTTTTGCTTGTGCACACTTCGGTGCAATAAGGTATGATTTTAGTTTCTTTAATCATTATAGATCATCTCATAGACTTCTGTTAGATCACAAAAGTGAAGTACTCAGGGAACTGGCGTCCTTCTTAGACGTAAGTAAAATTGGTATCTAGTGAACTTTTATGATAATTATTGAAATACAATTCATAGTAGGGTTTAAGTTACGATAACAGTGGATGCTGTAGGCTAAAGCCTGCGAGCTATCCATATAAAATTTTTCTTTGGAATTATCTAATTTACTCATAACTTTGTTAATATTGGTGATTTTAGCTCTTTTTTCTTTTTGGTTAAAAATTACAGTATTTATGAAGATGTGTGCAATAAATATAATTTGTAATTGGTATTAAGTAAAGAAAACACTGAATGACGAAGGTCAAAGACTACGTTTCATCCGTTTTAATTTCTTCATTTGAATTCCTTGGATTGGTGTATATCTTTCAATCTATTAGAAATACATGAACAACCTTTCAGTGTAAACATATTGTCATAGTTTAATCTAATCTAATACCCAAATTGTCATAAAATTTATATCATTGATTGAAATATGATTGTTATATTAAATTGAAGGTGCTGTCCCAGTCCTGCATCTGTATACATCCCTACCCTAGTAATATCCTTTACCTAATCTCCTATATCTCCTGGACAAGGATGAAACAGTGCCAAATTAAAATTTGTTAATATATGGTCAAACCCACATTAAGGGTGATAGCGAATCCGATGGCCAATACTTATGGTTTAAGGCCAACCTCGATCCTTGGAAGATAGGATCAACCTAACGAAAAAAAAAAAAAGAGTGTAGTGTGAACGGCTTATAAGTTCATTTAGTCCGCGCTTTAGGTCAGGTCAGGTATGAAATGTCAAGAATTTCACTTTTCAATCGATTTTCTTATTGGAAAGGCATTTGCACTGCTCCATTTTCAATTTGAAACACCAAATGTCACTTTTTAGCTCGAAAGAATGAACTGCACAAACTAAATTGGCGTGAAATGATTGGAGACGTGTGTTAACGCCATCTATATTTTCAAAGCAAAAGCAACATCGAAGCAACTTTTCATGCTAAGAACACAATACCACTCTTGCTTATTTTCAAGCTAAATTTTCGCCGAAACCAATTTCACGTGAAATTTTGTATGAAAGTTTCACGTGAAATCGAACTCAGTACTATGCTTAAGGCGTCAAAAGCCGGAAATAAGTGATACGTTTTAAATATGTTAGGAAAATTTTTACTGGATTGTGCAGCTGTATCTTGAAAACTCCTAAATTTCATACAGTTTCCAAAGTGCAATGGAAGTATTGAACTGATCCACGAAAATGCAAAAATTACAATAAAAAAATTGAAACAAAATTATTTTTGAATTTCCTGTGTAAAAGCTGACCTTCGTAGCAGCTCTTGGCTGTCCAATATCCATAGCTGCTTCACCTAGCTACTGCGAATTTTGACACTTGCTAAAGTGATGCTATGCTATGTTTTTGAAGCAGCTATAGCATGCACATTGAACACACCCCTGGAGGATAGCAAGAAAGTAGCTAAGGTAAAATGGCCGTGCGTACACAGCTGACATGCAGTTCAAACGTCATTTTCAGTTGGAAATTGAAATGAAAAGATGTTTTTGCGCTTTTTTGACTCAGGAGATGAAGAATAAAGGGAATAATAAATAATAAAGGGAATAGTGACAGCATAAATTAAATACGGGCTTTTATAGCCCGTTCACACTAGACTCTAAATCAGGCGATTTCGATCAGCTGATCGCTTTAGAGCTAAATCAACTTAAATCTACCTGATTACCCATACATTTTTTTCGGCGTCTGACAGAGTTAATCAAGTAGATTTATAGCCACACCCGGAAGCAGTGCTGCCTGGTTGACCGGAAGTTTTGGGGTGACCGGATAGGGAAAAAAACCCGGAAGTACAAATCAGGTACTATTGTGAATTTTTCCGGGCTGAATTGTTCTCAGAGCGTGCTTAATTCCATCCGTGAGAGGGAGAGTAGATTTCAACGAAATGTCATTCGAATTTCTTTCAAATATAGCAAAAATTAGACAAAAAAGGAAAATGTGAGTTGTACAAAATGAAAAGAAAATGCTCTTGCATGTTTTCTGCACCATTTTGAACAACTTTCATGCAAAAAAAATTGTACACACAAATTCGAATGACAGTTCGCTCTCTAAATCTCCTCATTCTAATAAGCCGTTCACACTACACTCTAAAACAAGTAGATTTAGAAGCTGTCAAAGTTAATCAGGTAAGCGTTCACACTACCCGAAGTGATTTAGAATGAGGAGATTTAGAGAGCGAACTGTCATTCGAATTTGTGTGTACAATTTTTTTTGCATGAAAGTTGTTCAAAATGGTGCAGAAACATGCAAGAGCATTTTCTTTTCATTTTGTACAACTCACATTTTCCTTTTTTGTCTAATTTTTGCTATATTTGAAAGAAATTCGAATGACATTTCGTTGAAATCTACTCTCCCTCTCACGGATGGAATTAAGCACGCTCTGAGAACAATTCAGCCCGGAAAAATTCACAATAGTACCTGATTTGTACTTCCGGGTTTTTTTCCCTATCCGGTCACCCCAAAACTTCCGGTCAACCAGGCAGCACTGCTTCCGGGTGTGGCTATAAATCTACTTGATTAACTCTGTCAGACGCCGAAAAAAATGTATGGGTAATCAGGTAGATTTAAGTTGATTTAGCTCTAAAGCGATCAGCTGATCGAAATCGCCTGATTTAGAGTCTAGTGTGAACGGGCTATAAATCACTTCGGGTAGTGTGAACGCTTACCTGATTAACTTTGACAGCTTCTAAATCTACTTGATTTAGAGTGTAGTATTGGCGTTTTAGCACCCAAGGGGAGTAGAAGTGTCCGACCAGCATCCCGTGATCCAGATCCATCCCAGTTTGTTTAAGCACCGTTTATTTCTGTACAGTACAGTTATAATAGTTTTTTCTTTCTGTGGTTAAAGTGTGATATTCAAAATTTTTCGAAATTCAGTGTTAATTTTATTGGTTTTTTGAAAAATTTTCATAATTAGTTAATGTTTTGATTGAAGTGTGCAAGCGTGTTCTTTGTGATTTGCATGAATTAAAGAAACCGTAAGTAGTTATATTTATTGCACACACTTTCGAGCATAAAAGATCAATAATCAATTAAAAGAATAAAAACAGCCGGACTATTACAATGGCAGAAGAAGCAGAACCGCCAGACAAGGTTCTAAGTAAAGTAGACAAAGTTATTAGTTTTGATAACTGCAGACCATTTAGAACATCTAAAGTAGCTAGAAAGCATGGTACTGAATACAGTACAACGAAATCAATTCCAGCTAAAAAAAAAAATGAATTTAAATGAAGTTTTTGATAATGTGTTGGTGAATAGTGTGGTTGTACCCAAGGCGAATAATATAACTGCTTCATACAATACAGTTAGGTCAGAGGCTGTGAAAAATAGTGACGCCACTTTGAATAAATCTGGTGATAAATTAACGGTTAATCAGAATTATAGTGACAATGTGGTAGTAGACAATATTTGTTCGCATGCGTTGGATAATGCGAATGAGATGCATAATACAGTTAGGCTAGAAGTTATGAATTTTTCTGAACCCACATTGGGTAAAACGAATGATAATAATACAGCTAATCTAAATAAATTTTCTAACAGATATACTGAGGATAATAGAAAGAAATATATGGTTATGGTTCAGAAATTGGACATTAATGGGGTGAGACAGTTATTCAAACCAATCCACTTCTTAATGGCAACGAAGAATAAAGATCTAAGAATTTGTGATTCTGAAAGGGGTGGTTATAATGTTATTAAGCTTTATTTCAATAATGCAGTCGATGCAAATAACTTCCTAAATAGTGGTTTGGCTGAAAGTATGGGCTGTAGTAGCTTTATACCAAATAACCTAATTTATAGGTATGGTGTTATTAGGGGTATACCGGCAGATATCCCGGCTGATAGATTCGTTGAAAATGGTGTAGCGTGCAATGACAGAGGTTCACCGTTGAGTAACTGTGTGATCAAGGCTGCAGAAAGAATACATATTAGAGATAGAGAAAACAAAGAAAAATTTATTCCGTCGCAATCAATTAAAGTTATCTTTCAAAGTAATGACTTACCGGAGATGATTAAATTAGACTACGTGAGAATTCCTGTAAACCACTTTATCTTCAAACCGAGGTTGTGTACAAATTCTGGTAGATTTGGACACAATAACAAATTTTGTAAAGCGAAAATTCCTAGATGCTTGAAATGTGGAGAGGAGGCTTGTAACAAACAATGCCAAATATTAAAATGCATCTTATGTAATGGAGCAGACCATGACTGGAGCAACACAAAGTGCCCCAGAAGGCTAAAGGAGGAGATGATTATGGAGGTGGCGTCTATTAAAAATATAACACCTTTCGAGGCTAGGACTAAGTTTCTAAATAATAAAGGAAACAGTTTTGCGCTACTTGACGAGTTCAATTTAAGTGAAGAATTCCCAGATTTGCCACCGAACAATAACATCAAAACTTCTCGTAGAACTAGGAATATCAATGAAGAAGCAAATAGAGTGCTTACTAAGAAGAAATATTCTGACATAGTTAAGATAAATGAAAATCATAGGAAAAGTCAGAGTGAATCAAGGAGATCAGATCAAATAGTTAAAATCATCCCAGTTTATGATAGGGACAACTACTACAAGTCCTCCGAAAGTGAAAGACTGATGGAGGTCTTAAGCAAGGAAGGAGTACTTAATAACATTCCTAAAAACAATAAGGAATTCGTTTTACTAATTAATAACGTGGTGGAGAAAATAATTATGAATATAGAACCCAAGATGTTAATTAATAAGGATAGTGATGGATCTAGTGGTATTAAAGAGAACACATTGGCTTTACCATCATTGGTAAATTGAAAATTCAAATAGTTAAAATACAATAGCAACAAAATACCTAACACTTACTTCATCTGTTTTTGCTTATCAATAAAATCCCTTTTTTCCGTTTTATTTTTTATTTTCTTCTTTCTTTTCTTTTCTTTAATAATTATCCATGAAAATTCTACAGCATAATATCCAAGGACTCTATAAAAATAAAGAAAATTTAGAGATCATTATGGAAAAAAATTGGATAGATATTGCGTGCATATCGGAAACATTAACAAGTACTAACTACAACTACTCAAATCTGATAGGTGGATATCATACATTGGTTAAAAGTAGAGAAAATGCTCTAGGTGGAGGTGTCGCTATATGTATTAAGAAGGGAATGGCTTTCTCTGTGATCAATATGGAAACAAATATAGAAGCTGTGGCGGTCAAAATTAGGAATCTTGATATCGCCGTGACGGTGGTATCCCTATATTGCCCTCCTGATCTGGATAACATCTTTTTTGAAAGGGAATTAGGAGCTTTGTTCAACAGCTTGCCTAGGAACACCTTGACAATAATATGTGGTGACTTCAATGCCAGGCATACTGGATGGGGAGATAGAATTAACAATAGAAAAGGTAATATATTGAGAAGAATCATGAACGATCTAGGGATGAACTGCTTAAACAATGGCATGATTACATATGTGCACAAAGGTCACCAGGGAGTAGGTGGTTCGTCGGCTCCGGACCTAACCTTTGCGAACAGAACTTTAAAAAAATTAAAATGGTCAGTTCATTTTAATGACATAAGCAATAGTGGTCACAAACCCATAATGTTTTCCTTTAAATTAAAAAAATCTGTTTTCACTAAAACAAAAATTAACGTAAATAAACTCAAAAGTAGCATTGCACAACATACATTCAGCGAGGACCTAGGGCAAATAACTAATGACATGCAGAATTTAATTGAACAAAGCTCAAGGAAGGTTCACAAACACAATTTTTCTCCTAAATACTGGTGGAATGACTCTTTAAATGAAAAATGGAATTACAGGAAGGGAATGAAGAGAATCTTTGATGCAATAAGATCACCTCATATGTACATTAAAATGAGGAGAGCAAATAAAGAGTGGTGGCAGGCTGTTAGGGAGGCTAAAAAAAATGCATGGAACAAGGTGGTGGCAGATGTAGGCAAAAGAGGAAATGAGTGCGAAATGTGGAAACTATTAAATAATTTAAAAAAAAACCAAATTGTTACTCACGGATCAGGATGGGAAACGGTAAATAGCTTACCTTTCTTAAATCTAATTAGAAGCAAAGGTAACATAAGCTCATGGTCGTGTAATAACTTGCATGTACCTCTAGATCCTATTCGTTTCGAGATCCATGAACTGTACAGGGTGTTAGAAAATCATACGAAAAAATCGGCACCGGGCCCGGATAAAATCTCATACGATCTGATAAAATATATGAATAAAACTAGTAAAGTAAACTGTATAAAAGCGCTTAATGAATTAGTTAACTACAGAGTAAATCTAGAAAACTACCTTAAAATAAAAATCGTACCAATATTAAAACCAAATAAAGATCCTAATTTTATCAATAGCTTTAGACCTATTTCCCTGATAAATGTCTTCATCAAAATAATAAACAACATGATTAAAAACAAATGCATCAGATCACACAACATCCTAAACTCCATACCGAAGGGGTCGTTTGCGTATGTCCCTGGGAAATCAATCAACTCCTGCCTAAACCATCTGGACAACCTAGTAAGGATAGCTAAAAATAACAGAAAATGTGTAATGTTGGCGGTTCTTGACCTAGAAAATGCATATGAGGGTGTGGACCTAGAAGTACTACACAAAATCCTTATACAACTCATTCCCGAAAATATATGTTTTTGGATAATAAACTTCCTAGCCAGGAGATCTGTATGGTTAAATGACTGCTCAGTAAATATAAGCAATGGGCTACCGCAAGGGGATGTCCTGAGCCCACTACTCTTTAACTTATACACAAGATCCTTCCACGAGTTAAATATGCCTTCGTCTAGTCTGTTACAATATGCGGACGATTTCATGATCATGACATCGGATAAGAAACGGGACGTGTGTAGAAACCTAATCCAAATTGCAATTAATAGATTTGAGAATAATTGTAGAAAAATCAAGATGAAGGTAAATCCACTTAAATGTAAAATAATCTGTATCAATAGCAATGTGGAGAATTTACAACCTATTACATATAACAACACGTTGATATCTTGGGAGAAAGAAGTTAAATATTTAGGAAAAATAATTAATACTAGCTTTTCAAGCAAGCATGACCTAGACGAAATAAAAAACAGTGCTGGTAGAGCGATAAACTTAATTAATTTAGTAACAGGAAGGAAAAGTGGTTTGACTCCGCAGAAAAGTTTAGTCTTATACAAAGCTCTGGTTAGACCCAGATTGGAAAATCACATTTCTGCTAATATGGGAGCTCCAAAATATTTCTTTGAAAGTCTAGATTCCATAAAGGCGAAAGTGATGAAGAGATGCATGGGTTTATCATCTCAAACACCAAACTGTGTGACCTTTGCCCTTGCCAATGAATTACCTTCTTATTATAGAGCAATCTGGTTTACAGCCAGAGAAGTGATTAAACTCAAAAGTGAAGACACGAATTTGTACCAGATGGCAAGCTCGGCTCCAGAAAACTCTAATTTTGGTATCATTTTAGGCATGTTTGGAGAATTACTGGGTACGTATAGACCGGGTCCAGACAGGACGGCTCCTTCAAACATAACCACCTTCTGCAGACTCACTGGCCCGTTCAATGACTTGACGAATGACCCTACATGCAACAGGGTGATCGATATCTTTGATTCATTGATACAAGAAGAGAGTACCAAGGATTTCGCAATCTTTGCAGTGGATGGTGCTAGATCAGAATTCGGAGCAGGATGTGCTGTTTTAGGAAATAATATGAGTGTAAACTGTGGCTTCTCGTTATCAGGGATGTCAGATGTTGTTGGAGCTGAGTTGTCTGCAATTATGTGTGCCATAAAAATGCATTGAGTTGAAGCTGAAAAAGATCACTATCTTCTCGGATAGCAACCTTGCCTGCACTCTGTTAAATGAACACAGTTCGAAAAATCTTATCATACATAGTATATGGGACTTACTGCTAGCAAATAGTGATATTCAGGTTAGGGTTTTCTGGGCTCCAGGTCATAGGGGTATCACCTTAATGAAGGAAGTAGATAGATTGGCCAAGAGAGCTATTTTAGAAGGCACTCCTATTCAAACACCTGTATGCCTAAATGATATACTTTCAACAATGTGGCGTGAAATAAATAGATCTTGGCAGAGCAAATATAGAGATTTAACCAGAAGTGTCGAGAGATGCCCTTGGTTAGAAACTGACTTAGCGTTTAGACAACACACATGGTTCCACAGATATCTAAGGAGTAGTAATAGCACCAAAATAATTAATAGACTATTAACAGGTAAGGCATATAACAACCTAAGATTATATAAGATCAAAGTAAAGAATGATCCAAAATGTGATTTCTGTAACGAGGTTGACACTATAGATCATCAGATTTTTGCTTGTGCACACTTCGGTGCAATAAGGTATGATTTTAGTTTCTTTAATCATTATAGATCATCTCATAGACTTCTGTTAGATCACAAAAGTGAAGTACTCAGGGAACTGGCGTCCTTCTTAGACGTAAGTAAAATTGGTATCTAGTGAACTTTTATGATAATTATTGAAATACAATTCATAGTAGGGTTTAAGTTACGATAACAGTGGATGCTGTAGGCTAAAGCCTGCGAGCTATCCATATAAAATTTTTCTTTGGAATTATCTAATTTACTCATAACTTTGTTAATATTGGTGATTTTAGCTCTTTTTTCTTTTTGGTTAAAAATTACAGTATTTATGAAGATGTGTGCAATAAATATAATTTGTAATTGGTATTAAGTAAAGAAAACACTGAATGACGAAGGTCAAAGACTACGTTTCATCCGTTTTAATTTCTTCATTTGAATTCCTTGGATTGGTGTATATCTTTCAATCTATTAGAAATACATGAACAACCTTTCAGTGTAAACATATTGTCATAGTTTAATCTAATCTAATACCCAAATTGTCATAAAATTTATATCATTGATTGAAATATGATTGTTATATTAAATTGAAGGTGCTGTCCCAGTCCTGCATCTGTATACATCCCTACCCTAGTAATATCCTTTACCTAATCTCCTATATCTCCTGGACAAGGATGAAACAGTGCCAAATTAAAATTTGTTAATATATGGTCAAACCCACATTAAGGGTGATAGCGAATCCGATGGCCAATACTTATGGTTTAAGGCCAACCTCGATCCTTGGAAGATAGGATCAACCTAACGAAAAAAAAAAAAAGAGTGTAGTGTGAACGGCTTATAAGTTCATTTAGTCCGCGCTTTAGGTCAGGTCAGGTATGAAATGTCAAGAATTTCACTTTTCAATCGATTTTCTTATTGGAAAGGCATTTGCACTGCTCCATTTTCAATTTGAAACACCAAATGTCACTTTTTAGCTCGAAAGAATGAACTGCACAAACTAAATTGGCGTGAAATGATTGGAGACGTGTGTTAACGCCATCTATATTTTCAAAGCAAAAGCAACATCGAAGCAACTTTTCATGCTAAGAACACAATACCACTCTTGCTTATTTTCAAGCTAAATTTTCGCCGAAACCAATTTCACGTGAAATTTTGTATGAAAGTTTCACGTGAAATCGAACTCAGTACTATGCTTAAGGCGTCAAAAGCCGGAAATAAGTGATACGTTTTAAATATGTTAGGAAAATTTTTACTGGATTGTGCAGCTGTATCTTGAAAACTCCTAAATTTCATACAGTTTCCAAAGTGCAATGGAAGTATTGAACTGATCCACGAAAATGCAAAAATTACAATAAAAAAATTGAAACAAAATTATTTTTGAATTTCCTGTGTAAAAGCTGACCTTCGTAGCAGCTCTTGGCTGTCCAATATCCATAGCTGCTTCACCTAGCTACTGCGAATTTTGACACTTGCTAAAGTGATGCTATGCTATGTTTTTGAAGCAGCTATAGCATGCACATTGAACACACCCCTGGAGGATAGCAAGAAAGTAGCTAAGGTAAAATGGCCGTGCGTACACAGCTGACATGCAGTTCAAACGTCATTTTCAGTTGGAAATTGAAATGAAAAGATGTTTTTGCGCTTTTTTGACTCAGGAGATGAAGAATAAAGGGAATAATAAATAATAAAGGGAATAGTGACAGCATAAATTAAATACGGGCTTTTATAGCCCGTTCACACTAGACTCTAAATCAGGCGATTTCGATCAGCTGATCGCTTTAGAGCTAAATCAACTTAAATCTACCTGATTACCCATACATTTTTTTCGGCGTCTGACAGAGTTAATCAAGTAGATTTATAGCCACACCCGGAAGCAGTGCTGCCTGGTTGACCGGAAGTTTTGGGGTGACCGGATAGGGAAAAAAACCCGGAAGTACAAATCAGGTACTATTGTGAATTTTTCCGGGCTGAATTGTTCTCAGAGCGTGCTTAATTCCATCCGTGAGAGGGAGAGTAGATTTCAACGAAATGTCATTCGAATTTCTTTCAAATATAGCAAAAATTAGACAAAAAAGGAAAATGTGAGTTGTACAAAATGAAAAGAAAATGCTCTTGCATGTTTCTGCACCATTTTGAACAACTTTCATGCAAAAAAAATTGTACACACAAATTCGAATGACAGTTCGCTCTCTAAATCTCCTCATTCTAAATCACTTCGGGTAGTGTGAACGCTTACCTGATTAACTTTGACAGCTTCTAAATCTACTTGATTTAGAGTGTAGTGTGAACGGCTTATAAGTTCATTTAGTCCGCGCTTTAGGTCAGGTCACTTTTGGTCCGACCGCTGTAAACCGCACTATTGGCCGAGGCCCAGCGAGCCGAAGTCAGACGAGGCCGCCAACATGTGGACGGCATTTGACAGCTCGTCACGAATCGCCTTGGCTCGTGCCCAAAACCCATTCCGATCGGAAGTCGCACGAGCGCCGGCGAGTGCTGTCAAAATCGCTTGTCTGGACCGTCCACACACTCGGGCTCGCCAGATCTCGCCTGGGCTCGGCCAATATCTATTTGGCACATTATGAAGGACGAATATTTTTGTGGCGATAATTTATCACCACTTAGGATGACTTTTTAATCACTATTGTTCTCCCAAAAACCGACAACTGACACTTTTGTTGATCAATTTTCAGGAAATGCAATGAGAGCGTTTTCGTACTTTTCATGAATTTCCCCCACCACATGATTCTGGAAAATTCAGTAAAATTCAGTGACTGAAAGTACGGAAACATACGTATTGGCCAATGATAAACACAGCGGTTTTTGCGAGGCGTTTCCCGAGAGGAAAACCGAGTCGGTATAGTCGTGCATTACTTTAGCATTGTGATGACACACACCGCGGTCATAGCTTAAGAACTACATATAGCTAGGAAAGTACGTGAATTGCGAAACAATTGCGAGAAGTAGATAGCAATATCCAAGTCCAAGTTGGAAAAAGACACAAAGTACCCCGCCAAGCAACCCTGCTACGATCAAATACGTTTCTCCTTCCCACAAGGCAATTCACATGTGCTTTGCCAAGGAGACTATTTTAACGAATGGCGATTTATGCAATATTGATTTTCTTAAAGTATTTTCTGAGTATTAAAATGGTAAGCGATAAGGTAGTTAACGCGGAATACTACTTTCGATACCATATGGCGAGTAAAAGGAATATCTCCGACACTTTTATGCAACCCAATACAGGGAATTTCGTTTGCTGCCAGTGAATGTTCGCTGCGCTTACTGTTTCTTGATGGGATTATTCGCACGCCAACACACTCTCACCTATCAGCTCACACGGATATATACATTCTCACCTGTCGTTTGACATTATATTTTGTCACTTTCGCATGTGATACAGTGAACATATTTTGGTTTTATCTCTTTTTACGTGCCAGCTGATGGTAAATCCTTCACTCCCTGCCAATCTCTTCCATCAATAAATCACGTACTTTCAGCCCCCTGCCGCGGTGGCAACCGCCTCTCGGTTGCGGAATCGCGTCGGTAGACGAGAGAAATTACCCACCGACTCGGTTTTCGAGCGTTTTTCGATTAGTTCATTGCTGCGTAGTCCGATCGAGCTGAAATTTTCTGGATGCATTGATGCATACATGGGATAGGGGAAGGAAAATCTGATAAGAAAATAGATTTTTGATCGATGGTTAGGATACAGTATTGGAAAATGAAACATTTGTGGGCACTTGGTTTCTAAAAGTAGGCAATTACAGATTTCAAAGAAAATTAGTATTAGAATCATTTTGCCCAAATTTCATATTCATATACATACTTACATATATATATGTATATACATATATATGCATATGTATGTGCGCACGACTACTTTTTTCACAAGCATCTATATGATACTCTGACGTAATTTGTAACTGAACCGACTCGATAAACGCTTCGCGACGCGCCAAACCGAAGCGTTAAACGCTTCGGTGAAATCGAACTGTCTGTCATTGGACATTATGTCTTCTGCTTTGAAGAAAAATTGTTCTACGACGTCGCTTGCTGCTAAAAATACATACGTCATTAAAGCCTGGCTATGTCCTTCTAGGCACTGTAGCAGTTCGAATATCCGTCAACAATGGGAATCAAGTTACTCGTCGAGCACTTCTTGATTCCGGCTCTCAGATTTCTTTAATAACGGAGAGTATTGGCAGGAAGTTAGCTGCAAGCACGGTTAATGATTCATTGAAAGTAGAAGGAATTAGACAAGCATCCCACTATTCTACTAGTCGAGTCAACGTATGTGTTCAATCTTCACGAACAAAGGCATCACTTCAAGTAGATGCATTTGTGTTGCCAAGAATGACTGCATTACAACCATCGCAGTACCTAGGTCCTAGACACTGGGGCATGGCCGATCGCAGCAGATATTCAGTTGGCAGATTCTGCTTTCGACATTCCAACGCGCATCGATTTACTGATCGGAGCAGAATTTTACCATCAGCTCATGCTAGCCGAGAAAATTTCAATGGAATCAGATCATCCAATATTTCAGAATACATTGTTTGGATGGGTTGTTGCTGGAAAGGTCACAGCAGAAACAAGTGAATCATCAGTACACTGCACTGTTTGTAGTATTTACGACAAAGATATGGATGTTTCATCACAGATTGAGCGATTTTGGCAGATCGAAGAAGTTAACCATGGGTGTGTTCAATGTGCATGCTATAGCAGCTATTGGGCCTTTTTACACTTGTATTCTTGATGCACTCCTGAAACTGGTTTTACAACAATCAACATTTCCACATTTGTATTCTTCAGCAACGGAACCGTTCATATGCCGATTATGCATATGATTGTGTGCGTGTTGTTGTTTTCTCATTTCGACTTGAGTGTTTCATGAAAAATTCCTGACCCATGAACTATGTTTATAGTTGTGTTAGTGATTTGCATCAGTTTCAATCAGTTTCAAAAGTGATGAAAAATTCTCTCCAAATGCATCACTTTTTCTAGAGATTTCCCCTCGATTCTTCTGCCTCTTGCCCAGAAAACCGGTTATAGGACTGCATCAAGAATACAAGTCTAAAAAGGCCCATTAGCTGCTATTTTAGCAGCTCTGGCTGTTCAATGTCACGAAATAGTTACTTTCTGATGCTTGCTATTTGACAGTCGGGCGGTCCCAGATTCCAACATAGCTGCTAAGGTAGCAGCTATTTGCTGCTCGCAGTCTGGAGGATATCAAGAAAGTAGCTAAGGCAAAATGGCCGTGCGTACACAGCTGGGGTGTGTTCAATGTGCATGCTATAGCTGCTTCAAAGCATAGCATAGCATCACTTTAGCAAGTGTCAAAATTTGAAGTAGCTAGGTGAAGCAGCTATGGATATTGGACAGCCAGGAGCTGCTACGAAGGTCAGCCTTTACACAGGAAATTCAAAAATAATTCTGTTTCAATTTTTTTACTGTAATTTTTGCACTTTCGTGGATCAGTTCAATACTTCCATTGCACTTTGGAAACTGTATGAAATTTAGGAGTTTTCAACATACAGCTGCACAATCCATTAAAATGTTCCTAACATATTTAAAACGTATCACTTATTTCCGGCTTTTGACGCCTTATATGTGAAAAAGAGCGAAAATTATCGTTGAAAATTTGATGATACAGGAATCAGTGCACCCGGCCTTTTACGCTTCATGCTCCCCTTCTAAAAACTCAAGATGAGCTGCGCTGTGTACAAGCCAACTTAAAACTCGAGTTGAGTTTGAGTGTTTAAAAGCCCGTATTTAATTTATGCTGTCACTATTTTCAAATTTATTCCTCATCTCCTGTGTCACAAAAGCGCAAAAACTTCT
This sequence comes from Nemotelus nigrinus, assembly GCA_947369275.1. Taxonomy (NCBI): domain Eukaryota; kingdom Metazoa; phylum Arthropoda; class Insecta; order Diptera; family Stratiomyidae; genus Nemotelus; species Nemotelus nigrinus. The sequence goes on from OX376374.1 coordinate 71,865,638, forward strand.
TTTTATTTCAATTTCCAATTGAAAATGACATTTAAACTGCATGTCAGCTGGGTTCGCACGGCCATTTTGCCTTAGCTACTTTCTTGCTATCCTCCAGACTGCGAGCAGCAAATAGCTGCTACCTTAGCAGCTATGCCGGAATCTTGGACAGCCCGACTGTCAAATAGCAAGCATCAGAAAGTAGCTATTTCGTGACATTGGACAGCCAGAGCTGCTAAAATAGCAGCTAATAGCTGCTATAGCATGCTCATTGAGCACACCCCAGACTGCGAGCAGCAAATAGCTGCTCCCTTAGCAGCTATAGTGCGGTTTACAGCGGTCGGACCAAAAGTGACCTGACCTAAAGCGCGGACTAAATGAACTTAGTCCTCAGGTGTATACACCAATCTGACCTAAAATTTGCTTAGGTGGAATTTAGTCCTCGTTCGTATATGACAGCTGTCATTTAGTTTAATTTTCCTTCATGCACTGTATTTATCGTTTCATTTGTCTCTCAAACATGTTTATTTCAATGATTTTGTGTCAAAGAGGAATGTTATGAGCTTATATTCAACATACATACATTATTAATAGTCGCACAAAAATCAATGTTTAGGTCGCGTGTGTTTACAACGATTATAGTCCACGACCTATATTTAGGTCAGGTCGCTTGAAATCGTGGACCGACCTAAATTTAGGTCGGTCCGCGAGTGTATACACCACGTGGACTAAAAAATTTAGGTGGAATTTGGTGTTTAGTCCGCGGACTAAACGTTCGGTGTATACGATATCTATGCCGGAATCTTGGACAGCCTGACTGTCAGAAAGTAGCTATTTCGTGACATTGGACAGCCAGAGCTGCTAAAATAGCAGCTAATAGCTGCTATAGCATGCACATTGAACACACCCCTGACATGCAGTTCAAACGCCATTTCCAATTGGAAAACGAAATGAAAAGAAGTTTTTGCGCTTTTGTGACACAGGAGATGAGGAATAAATTTGAAAATAGTGACAGCATAAATTAAGTACGGGCTTTTAAACACTTCAACTCAACTCGAGTTAAGTCGGCTTTCACACAGTGTTAGTTATATATTAGAGGAACAATCCAGAAGGGAAACTAAGATGTTACCAGCTTACGACTGCAACTTATTGGACAACTTCAGCTCCATATCTTGCAGTTAAATGCTTGAAGGCACTTGCTAAGATTCGAGCAAAATGGTATCGTTTGGGCTCAAAAAGTATCGAACAAGATTTTTACGTGGCAAAAGCAAAGTGAACTTTTCGAGCTACTACAGGAAGGAGGTTTTAAGTTATGGAAATGGTGTGCCAATTATCTTCGTTTGCTTCAAAAGTTTCAGCCAGGAGATCTAGAAGTAGCTTTAGACTTCGATGATCAAAACGATAAAAGTACCAAAACTCTTGGACTCTCATGGAGCCCCGAGTTGGATTCATTCACAATCAAAACGTGTATCAGTCGAAGAAACAGAATAACTAAAAGAGCTCATATCGCTTGTATATTCGATCCACTTGGAATACTAGGTCTAGTTGTGATCACAGCAAAGCTATTATTAGAACAAATGTGGGCAACAAAATCTGACTGTGATGACAATCGTCAACCAAAGTTGGAACGCAAGTTGTATGAGCTCCGAGAAAAATTGCAAAATTTAAACAATTTTTCCATTCTCCGTCATGTTTTTGCACATCAACATCGAAAAGATATTCAATTGCATTCTTTCTCAGACACTTCAGAAAAGGCATATGGCGCAGCAGTTTATATTCGAACAACTACAACCAATGTAGTTCTGGTACGACTACTTTGCGCTAAATCTAGTGTGGCACCCATCAGTAAAGTGACCTTTCTTAGACTTGAACTTTGTGCCCGTAAAGAATACGCGTAAAGAATGATCTGAATCTGAATCACGCAAAGAAGTTTTATTGGACAGATTCGGAAATAGTACTAGCTTGGGTGAATTCGAAATCATCATCCTATCAAACTTTTGTTGCAAACAGAGTGGCAGCTTTTCAACAAGCAACAAACGCTAATCAGTGGGGACATGTTGCGGATTTGCTGTCTCGAGATTTAAGAGCCTAGACACACAGGCACTTAAATTACTAATTTACTAATGATCATTTATACCTAAATTAGTAATTTAAAAGTACCTGACACACAGCGCTTGCATTAAGGCCAAGATTCAATCAACGCGAATGCGAATGCGAACGGTTTGAGCATAAGGAAAACATATGCAAGACGCAGCGAATAGAACCATTCACGACGAATGTGAATTCGCACGAACTTGCGAATGCGACTAGTTTGAGCAAAGAGCAAAATAGACGCACGAATTGTCAGAATGGCCAATTGCACGAAAAGAAAATGTACATCATTCTATATCTTTGACATCATGTATGTCATATAATAGTAAGTTGGGTCTTGGGTAAAAAAGCACCTAGCCACCAAGCAAGAGCGGGACTGCACTCTAAGAAGGTCATGGTTACTGTTGGATGGACTTCAGAAGGCGTCGTTCACTATTCGTTCTTGAATCCTGGTGAAACGATAACTGCAGAGACCTACTATGCACAATTGGACGAAATGCATGCAAAATTGCGTTTAAAACAGCCTTCTCTGGTGAATAGACATGGACCAATTCTGTTACACGATAACGCACGACCGCATGTATCCCGTTTGACCATGCAAAAACTACAGGAGTTGCAGTACGAAGTTTTAGCTCACCCTCCATATTCTCCAGACCTGTCACCAACAGACTATCATCTTTTCCGGAGCCTGGGAAACTATTTACAAGAAAAGCGCTTCTCCAACCGAAACGCTGTAATTGCGTCCTTTGAAGAGTTTTTGGGGCAAAAATATATTAATTTTTTCAAAAAAGGATTTTTTGATTTGCCAACACGTTGGCAACAAACTATAGACTCCAACCGTGAATATTTTGAGGAATAAAACGATTTCATTTGAAAATAATCGAGTTTTTCTTAACCCTTCAAAATCCGACATTTGGTATGAAACTACCTGATACATTAAAATTGTGTAAATATTTTGAAATTTTTTGTATAGTGTTTCCTAGACAACTAGTTTGTTGATATCCGACAGCGAAAATGACAAGCGGTCCCCCATCTAAGTACTAACCGCGCAAAACACTGCTTAACTTCGGTGATCTGACGAGAACCGGTCGTTCCAGTGTGGTATGGCCACAGCGTAAGAAGTTAGTTCCTAACCAGCGTACCAACTCCGTATATGTGTATGGCCCAAAAATCCAGTGATCTAACCTGAGATTGTATTGTTGGTCAGCCTGGAAAGTTGGAAGAAATCGTATGGAACAGAAAGAGATGCAATATACAATTCGGCAACTACATACTCAAGCTAGATTTTTCGCTGCTCACATACGGCCCACGCTCGCAAAATATACCAACACAATCTCAGGCTGCTTTGACAGATAATGCATTGCGTAAATGGAGGCGCAATTTCAAGGTCAAAGTGTTTTTTTTGGGAAAATGGAATAAGTTGGTACGCTGGTTGTTATTACGCTGTGGTATGGCCGTATTTAATCTGACGTTTCAAAAAAGTTGTCTTATTATTTTTCAATGGGAAAAGCGAATTTTTAAAAGGGAAATTTGTATTATATCGGGCAACTCTACTTCATTAAAGATTAAATGACGAAAGTCTGATGATCATTAGCGATTTGTTAAATGATTGATAATTTGGTCATTTAGTGGTGATTAGTCCAAATTACCATATGACATACGGCACTTAAATGATGATTTACGGCAAATGATCATTAAGGCTGCGCTGTCTGTCTATGCTCTAAGCCCAGAAAAACTGAAAGTTAACACTGGGTGGTTCTATGGTCCAGTATTCATCCAGCTATAATTCACAAGAACCTCTGTTAGAAAGGAAAAAAGGAAGCCTTTCAGTTACGGTTGCAAATAATCCTCAGAGCTTTCTGGCAGGAATCAATCATGGTAATTCTTTCACCAAGTTACAAAGGATCGTGGCTTACGTACTTCGTTTTTCGATGAGATTGCAAGAGCATCATAATCATCAAGAACATTTGTCGGCAGATGAATTGAATGATTCATTGATCATGATAGTAAAGTTAATGCTGAGCGTAGAGTTTCACACGGATACTCCGCTTCAGTGGCCAATGGGAAGAGTAATTCAGGTTGTCAAAGGAAGGATGATCACGTGCGTGTGGCAGATATCAAAACGAAAACAAACATAGTTAGAAGGGCAATCAACAAATTTCCCATAGACAATAATGATGAGGTTAACTTTGTAAAGGTGAACCCTGTTGGTATTACGGAAGAGGATATGGTTCCAACAGGCAGGTGCAGTTACGATAATGAAGCTGAACCGCAACCTCCCAAAAGACAACGAAAGATAGGATCGGTATTCTCATCTATCTAGATAAAATTGCCGATGCAGTGACCAAATTATGGTATTCCTTCCAAAAGCTGGTCATATTATAGTACACTCGTATTACCCATTCATTTGCTACTATAGACGCATTTCCCAGATTTTCAAAATATATGGAAGGTTTTGCTGTGTCAAATGTGGTTACTTGATTTATGAATAGGAACTATCAAGGTATCTTTCAGTTCTGAAGGGAATTCACCTTTTTTTTACTTGTCGTGCGGCATCCAATAAAATAAAGTATTCGATACTAAAAAAGTCGAATTTATTATAATTATAATTATAATTAATTAACATTTGAAATTTGAATTAATTTTTTTAATTTGTGATAAAAACCATTGTTAACTGATCATTGTGAATTTTTTTGTACAGCTCTCGATGCGAATACAAGAATCGGCCTATCTTTGACAGTGGGAGGAGAAATGGCGTTAAACGTCAAGTGAAGTGTGTTGTATGGTTGTATGTTAGCTGCCTTCTTCCAAACAGTTGCGGGTGTTTTATTAATTTTATTTGTGATCCACTACATTTATTACATAATAAGAGCTTTAACAACCGACAACATGCAAACCGATGACGCCAAGTACATCAAGAAGTAATTTTTTCAGATTCGTTCGCGGATTGATCATAGGTGCTATGTGTGAAAATGTTTTTCATGTTACAGGCGTTGGAAGGGTGGATCCATTGAGCCACATCCGACAGACAAGGCTCTTATTGTCAACTATCAATTGGAAGCAGCAGTATTTGGTGAACCGGAGAACCCTATGCTTGAAGAAAAGAAGGTACACTAAGAAGAACAGATAAACTTGCGAAGAAACTTGCATTGATAATCGCAACATATCGATTTTTCGCCATTTGTTTGTTGTGAGTCACTTGTAGTCAATGACTTCTCAAACGTCGGAACAGCCTTGATTTGAATGAGCGCTTCATGTTTTCGTTTTTGATTATTGAGTGTGATCGTCATGTGCCAAAAGCGCCAATAAACTTATGAATATGTTTTCCAATGTGCGTGGGTTCTATGCAATGTCGTACAAATAAAACAAAATAAAATGGAATAAAAACTGACTTATGGGCACATGTTCAGTGCAAGAGAGGTTGAGAATTGCCTAAAGCAACATAAAGTATTTCAAAAGTGTAACTTTAGAAAGGTTTTCTTGCTTATGTAAATGTTTTTTAATGACCGGTTCTTAAAGCACCTAAGGAACAACAAAAAGTAAAGTTTCTTAAGTTTAATGTCTCCAAATCCAAATGACAATAGTCAAAAGCGTCGCATACAATTGCTGAAAATTTGTGAACAATTTTCCTGTGTCGAAGCATTCATCAATGATTCATAAAAATCCACGAAGTTTACTTTATTGCCATTTAAGTTTACTTTAAGCATTATCTGTCGGCGCTTAACTTCATTTCCACTTATAATTGCCAGTGTGTCCTGCTGTGCCTCCGTAGCCTTTTAAAGTCTGACGATTTGATTAATTGATTTTTTGTAAACGCGTAGTAATCTGTTTATCGTTCTTAGGAATGCCAACGAATTATTCGACTAAAATCATTGAACTCAAAAACAGATCCCGCTGAACTTGCCAAGGAAGTGGTTGAGAAATGTGATTTGATTCACAGAAGCCAATTGTCCGAAGTCGAACAAATAATATACTACTTGAAAAATCGGAAAGACAATTATGGAAGTGGTAAGTAGGGATTTTCAGTCCGCAGAGTCGTTCTTTAAGTCTCTTGATAAAAGATATTGCAGACAACAATAGTCAAAGATCGTCGTCTCGAACATCAGGAAAATCAAATACAAACACTCCCGACGCATCGATTCGTAATATCGACGAATACGTTGAACTGTTGTATGAAGACTTGCCAGAACGCATAAGAGGATCATCACTTATCCTGAAAGTCGCTCGCAGTGCAGATAATTTAGAGGAATTGGAGAAAAACGGTGAGCCTCGAAAGTATATAGCTTATTTGAATTGATACTAATGCCTGATTTGATAGAGGCCGTTTTGAGTGCCCTCTCAAGAGTCCTCCGGGAAGACTGGCGGAAGAATATTGAACTATCCACTAACATCATTTATACTTTCTTCTGCTTTTCAACGTATACTAAATTTCATCCTGTGATTGTGCAGTACAAAGTAAGTAATGGCAAAACAAAAATTAGGATGGATTGACATTTGTTTATTGGAAAGTAGATCGGTTCATTATGCATGGACATAATAGATTTCGAATTAAGGCGCTACGACAGTATGAAGAATGAACTCGAAGTACGGAAGAATCCTGAAAGCAGTAGGGAAAAACTGAACAAAGGGTCCGATGAATTTTTGGACACAATAATGAACGAGGAAAAACCAAAGGAGGTAAAGTTTGGTCTAATTGCATTATTCCTTTGACTCATCTTTTCTTTTAAACCTTTGAATAGATGGAGCCTCCTCGTCGTCGTATTCCCGAGCTGAAACAAAGGCCAAAGTCTGGTAACTGGTCAAACTATCACAGCGGCATGAGTTCGTCTCTCATTAAAAGTCAAACTCTGAACAATAGCTATCACGAGCAGTTATCACAAGAGGCTTCGTCTGACGGCAAATCGAATAGCTCTGAGTCGCTTAATCGATCGGACCCGAAGGTGAAAAAAGAGGAATACGATCGTTTGAACAAGCAGTTGAAAGTGTTTGCTAAAAAGCAAGAGCAATTGCTACGCGTAGCTTTTTATTTACTGTTGAACGTAGCTGAAAATGTGAAGCTCGAAGAGAAGATGAGAAAGAAAAATATTGTGAAAATGCTTATAAAAGCTCTGGAGAGACAAAACATCGAACTGATCGTTTTGGTGGTGACTTTTCTGAAAAAACTTTCAATTGTTAGAGATAATAAGGACGAAATGTACGCATTGAATGTAATTGAAAAGCTTCCACGTCTGCTGCAGAGTGGTCATCCGGACTTAATTCATGTTGCTTTGAAGTTGATCTTTAATTTGTCCTTTGACGCGGGTTTGCGGTCAAAAATGATTCGCTTTGGGTTTCTCCCGAAATTAGTGACTTTTTTAAGCGACGAAAAACATCATGGAATCGTAGTGAAGATACTGTATCACATGAGCATGGACGATAAGGTGAGGCTTTATTTATATTATTATAGAATAGTGATTTAGTTAGTTCAAATGTGAATGTGTTAGATTACACTCTACTTTGTCAACTAATCTTTGCAATGAGCGGGGCTGTGGAACGTTTATTCTTTTGGACAGCTATGATCCCCGCTCTGAGCCTGACAGCAATATAGCAGTGTCGAGCTAAGAAGTGACCGAAAAAATAAAAAAAGCATGATCTATTTATAAATAATTAGAGATGGATTATTACTAATACTTTTTGATATTACCGAATATGAATATATTAACTATGCATCATTATAATATCTTGACCGACTTAGACATGTCAACTCCAAACCATTTTCCCACCTGGCTTGATGCCGCATAAGACGCCTTTTAACTATTACATAATCAAGTAGTATTTCTGCTCAGTCAGCTCGAATTACGAAAATTTCTACGATATCTTTTAATTTCGCATCACATCACTGAATAGCAGCTGGCCAGTCAAGTTCAATAATCTAACAGCAAAACGGTAACAAAAGTAGATTCGACTTCACTTGGTGCTTCATTTGGATTTCTACTTAAAGAATCGACATGTTTCCCTAACCGATGCGATGTTTCGAAAGCAAACTCTTGTAAATTTAACCGCTTTCTGGCTACTGGTTTGTTAGGTGGAGTGGATAGAAATCAAAATCAGTGATGAAATGGCTGCACATTCGGTAATTACACGATAAAATAGAAAACGCTTCAACGCAACCACAGCTACAACTTCCAAATCGTGACTCCTATATTTCTGTTAAGCAGCTGTACACTGACGACTAAAGTAGAAAACCGGTTCCCATGTTCGTTGAACAATTTATTTCAACATGACTCCTGCAAGTCGGAATGAGTTTGTTCGGTGTGAGCTTCGTAGTTGTGTTTAGGGTCGTCACGTTCTAGTATCGGGTCGAAAATATACATTTTTTTCAGTTCATCGAACGATAAACAGTCCTGACTATTCCACTCGAAACGTTTCTTTTTATTCTTTTTCAATAACGATGTTAATGATCTGGCGATATTGGGGAAGTGTCGAATTAATTTCCGAAAAAAACTCCGTTAGTCCCAGAAACTTCAGATGTCTGTTATCGATGATGATGATAGCCTGGAGTGGGTCCAGAGGGACCCTAGCTCTGCGACCTCCTGGGTATATTGTGCATCCTATAGGATGTCAAGGCTTCTAATGAACCTGGATATGATCCTGGGCGGGACATCTGTGATGTCCCTGATCGAAGGAAGAGCAGAGCCAAGCAGCTCGAATTCTTCCCACTAGTCCTGGACAGACTGTGAGCAGACGTTCTACCCACTCTGTCGTTTCCCTCCAGTATCTGCAGTGGTCGTCCTGCTCCTCACCTATCCTGTGGAGGTACCTTTTGCATGGAAAGTGTCCTGTCAATGCTCCGCATAGTGCTCTTATGCTACTTTTGCAGAGAGCCACTGCTTCTTTTGCTCTTTTGTTATCGAAGCCAAGGTATTTTTTGAGTGTTTTAAACATTCAATATTAAGCCAGTAGTCTTCGATATTTTTCTTGCACCATGTTTTAATTTCCTTTTCCGTATCTGCCTTTGTAAAACCCCAGTACGGAGAAGAACCTATCAAGGGCATGTTTGCTCCTTTTTTGAGCTTCCTCGTTTCCTCGGTGCCCCTCATGGCCGGGTATCCATATCAACTCGAGGCTGTTTTGTGCCCCTATTTCATTTAGGGTCTCTCTCACCTCTAGTTGAATAGCCGAATTTATCCAATCGCGATTTATAGCCATGAGAGCCGCTTGACTATCCGATAGAATCTTAATTCTGACCCTTTTAGTGTTCCTTATTTTTATTGTTTATGAGGCTCTGAGTATGGCAGATAGCTCTGCTTGATAGATCGTGGCCTCCGTTGGGAGAGGGAAATGCATTTTGCACTTAGGACCTACGATCCCTGCTCCTACTCCACAATCCATCTTTGAGCCATCCGTATACCACATTTGCGCTCCTACGTACAAGGGAGGTGGTCCATCCTTCCATTTGTCCCTTGAAGGAACTGTGACCTTGAACCTCTTCTCGAATGCTGCCTCAGTTTTTATTTAGTCGCTGAGGTTTAACGTTTCCATAATTTTTAGGTGGCCTTTAAGGTCACCTGATTTATACCTGTAGGCCTGTTGTAGGCTAACGGCTTGTTTAGCTGCTTCCTCCTGAATTTTTAGGTGTAGCGGTTCAAGTATTAGAAAGGCTTCCATTCCTGCTGTTGGGGTGGAGCTCATTGCTCCTGTAATCAGCAGACAGGTCATCCTTTGAAGCTTGTTGAGCCTATTAATAGCAGTTTTTGTATGGTTTTCTTCCCCCACACTGCAGCTCCATATAGGAGGATAGGTCTCACCGTTTGTTTATATGCTCATAGAGTATGCCTTGAAGATAGTCCCCAAGTGCGTCCAAGCATTTGTTTTGTCGCCCAGAGTACCTTAGTGGCCTTCATTGTTGTTTTGTTTAGAAGATTGTCCCAGGTGAGTTTCCTATCTAGGTGTATTCCTAGATGTTTTACCTCTTCCTGCAGACATACGACTGTGCCCCTAATATTTATTTATTTATTTATATTTTTCTTTTTCTGGTGAATGGTATTATCCTAGTTTTCTGAGGATTAATGGATAGACCCTCTTTTTCGCGCCATTGGGTTGTTTAATTTAAGACTGCATTCTGGACCTCACGGTATCTATGTGTGAGCCTCTTATTATTACCGTGATGTCATCCGCGTAGCCGAGAGCAGTTAGACCCTTACTATTGAGGGTCACGAGAAGGTCATCAGCTATTAGGGACCATCGCAGGGGGGATAATACCCCTCCCTGTGGACATCCCCTCCTAGTGTCCGCCAGTCTTCCCCAGCTTCGCAAACACACTTCGATTGAGGAGCTTCCCTCCTCTGGATAGCGACGTATAGCGAGTCATGTCTTGCATTGTCAAAGGCTCTTTCTATGTCCATGAAGGCGATTTCCTTGCATTCCAATGCCTTTTCAATTATTTGTATCCATCTGAAGTTCTTAGTAGTCCTATATGCCCTTGGTTGCCTTTGGACAGAGCTTTCTGCATCCTGGCAGTCTCTGGGATGCTATTGAGACTTTCGCAGAAGATACTCCAGGCCTTCCTTTTGGATTTCCTTAGCTCTTTGTTGTATTCTGAGAGTTTCTTTTTATAGGCCTCCCAGCTTTATGTAATATTAGCTCGGTTGAACTCCGTTCTCGCGGCTCTTCTAAGTTTTTCTAACTCCCTATTCCACCATGGCACCCTCGTTTTTGGAAGCACCGGTTTTCTCGGGGCAGTTATCGTAGTGTGATTCGAGGATTATTCTGGTGGCCTTGTCCACAGTGTCCTCCAGTTCCGTCTTCGTACTGAAATTCGGATGCAGGCCGCAAAGTCCCGCTGTAAGGCTATTTTGATAGCCTTCCCAGTCCGTATAGTTTGGTTGCCAGTACTTTACCCGTTTTATAATATATTTTCCTAGTTCGAAGTTTATATGCCTATGATCAGAGAAAGAAGCGACTTCTAGGACATTCCACTTCTTCACTAAATGCGCTGCATTGTTTGACACCAACGTAAGGTCTAGTACCACTTGCATGTTAGCTGTCAGGAAAGTTGGCGTCTTGCCCTTATTTGCTACAGAAAAATTGCTGTTCAGGAGGAAGTCTAAGAGTAACTCACCTCTCACCATGCTGTGTGATGAGCGTTCGCATCGCATCCAATAATCAGCATTTTGTTCTTCCTTCTGCAGTGGTTAACGAGTCCTTTCATACTATTACTTGTGACTTGATCCTCATCCCCTGGGAAGTATGCTGAGGCTAATACCGCCTCCACTATTCCTTCTTCGATGGGACTTGCACCGTCACTGTGTCCCTATTGGTGTATTCTAGAATCAGAAGAAAATTAATATTTGTGTTAATTATTATCGCCGCCGTCGGGCTTTCTTCCCCTGCGGCCCAGATTAACTTACTATTTTTTGTGTTCAGGCCATTTATTCTGCCTTTATTTACCCAGGGCTCTTGTAGTAGCCCCAATTTATAGGTGCCCGAGGCAAACCTGCTGCTTACTTCCGCCGAGGCAGCTTTGGCTTGATGCAGGTTCACCTGTAGACACCTCATTCCCTTTTTTCGGTTGGCTGGGAGCCGCTGGGACCTGGTGTTGCCTCCATGCCGGTTTCACTGCCCTCCGTATTGGTGGTTGGAGTGACCACAGGCTCCGGTGTTTTCCCGCCTGACTTTTTGACGTTCAACTTAACTTGCTCAAACCGGAAGCTTATGTTGCCGTCTCCGTCTGCTATTTTGGTAGCCGAAGCCTTGTCCGCCGCTACTACTAGCATGGCGCACTTGCCTTTATTTTCCCTGAAGAGAGCTCTTCAGGACTTAACGTTGAGGTCCTCAGTCTGGCGTTCTACGAAAGCCAGGATCCTCTCCGTAGGCAGGTCCGCTGCATTTGGGAAGTAGCCAAAAAGGATCTTAGGATTAGGAATCAGGGATTCCTCCGTGGCTCATAGGTTGACCCCTTCCCACGGCCTTATATTCTGGGCCTCCGCCCTTATCCACCCCGTCGTTGGTTTGTCCTTACAGTGGAGGCATATGTAACCTACTTTGTAGGTGATGGTGAGGAAGTGAGGGGCAACGCCTCTTTCTATCTCGGCCAGTATCCGCTTCTCCAGGGCGTTCTGTCTTTTGTCCATTTGGTCAGTCGTGAGAAGTCCCTGGGGAAAATCTTTCATCATGACCGCGATTTTCACACCCTGCAAGGCTCCGCTGTAGGTTACTTGTACTTACTGGTGCCTTTGTTAGGAGGGCCTTTTCCCTAGCCTCTTCTGTAGACATGCCTTTTCGTACAAAGAACTTCATGCGTTCATGCGCTTTGTAGCTGCACCGTTCATGTTCTTCTTTTTTGGAGTATCTTTCGATGACTCCTGCAAAGTCATATTAAGTGCTTCCATACTGCGCGAGAGGTCCTCCGCGATTTGTAACGAGGATCTGCCGTCCGAAGTAGAGGGGGAAGCTGCGGTAGCCTCTGCTGTCTTTGCTTCCTCCGGTCTGCCTCTCTCGTTTTGTGAAGCTGGTTGGGATATTTGGTCCTTGCCTTGTTCACCTTTGTTTTTTGGTCCGGAGCTATGTTTCACTCTCCTCTTGCTTTGACCCTTCTTGTGTCTTTGTTGTTTGGAATCATCCTACGATTTGGGCCTCATCTGTTTCCTTAATTCCTTTGAGGATTCACTGAGGAGCACTGGAGCTCCACTAATGGAAGGCTCTGGGGCCTTTAGATTTGGGGCACTTAAGGCAGCCCCCTTCTTTTTTGCATTGGTTCCTTCAATTTTTGGTCCCACGTGTATGAGGAATATAAAAGACCAGCCGTATTATCCTCTGTATCCCGACCTAGGCATTAAATTAGACGGGCTCTTGCCATCCGACACCCGAATTCGCATATTAGCGACTGCTTCACCCAGCAGCCATTTAGCCCTCGGCATATGCTGTTCTACCACTGGGTTGGGGTTTTTTCCTTAAGAGTTAACTCCGCAAACTGTGAATAATATTAGCTAATCTTTCCTTCATGGAGGGTTGTTACCGGCAGCCACCGCGAGGAGGTTAAGATCACATTTCCATCAGCCTGCATAGTTGCGGCACGTGAATATTGTCATATTCTCCGTGTTATTCCCCCTATTCATCTGATGACTGCTGCCCTGTTATCGATGATGGAACTTATCATTGCGCTGAACTTATCATTTCCTGGTTTAATTGCCTTTGATATAATACAATGTTCAAGAAACGTTATTTCCCTTGCAAAAAACGAGTACTTCGATTGACGGAGTGCCAGTCCTCCCTCTATGACTTCCTCTATGAGAATCTAATTTTTCCGAAATAGAAGAGCTGGTGATTATTCTTCATCCATATATGTGATAACATTTTTTGAAGCAACCTTTTCTCAAATTTTCGCCATCATTAGTTGAAAAATCATGGGGAGCACTGACCATCCCAAAAGGCATTACCGTGTGCTCATAAATTCAATTATGAGTTTTCCAATGGAATTTGATAGTAGCCCGGAAATAGATCCAAGGTTGTAAAAAAATGTATTTACGGACAATTGCGAAAAAATATCGTCACTACTGGCATGAGATACAGAAATTTTTGGATTACGGCTTTGATTGATCGGCAGTAATTATATAAACAGACTTCAGAATTTTGCTTTTTTACTAGTACAGTCGATGAAGAGTAACTCGAGGCACTGCCTCTAATGATGTCGTATCTCAACAGCTCATCGATAGTTTCGTCCATCCGCTCAGGTTTGGCAAATGGAATATAATACGGCCGACTCTGTACTGCCCGGTTCTAAGTAAACTCAATTTTCACCCAAAAGAGCGAGATCGTGCCATTTGTGCAAGCAAGTCAGCAAAAAATGAATGATGTCGAGGAGAGAATTCGTTAAATGCCTCTCTATCCTCTTTAGTAAGCTTGGTTTCTGGGATTCTTGGCCACAATTCGTCCACAGGCATTTCGACCCGGCATTCTCCTGCTTCAATATTTCATCCGGTAAGACATAAATATTGCGTTCTGTTGAAAATTTATCAGACATTAACCTTGATGGCGTTGCTTACGTTGCCACAACGCTTGCACCTCCAATTGCGTGCGTAGCAGTGATAGCCAATGAATCCCGAATTAACAATCTATTGGTTCCCAAGTCAATAAATGCATCTACTTAGGATAGTTCACTCTAACAGAGCTAGCAATGCTTTGTAATGATTTATGATACGCCGCAGGAAGTTCCGATGTCACTTGGTTTGTGTTTCTGCTTGAAGCTTGGGGTCATTCAGTGTTGCGTATGTGTTACTAGTCTGTCGAGTGACCAACTCTTTAGCATGTTGCATATCTCTGTTTACGTTGCAACATGGGGTATTCGATCGATCGGTGTCTCTGCTTGATTCCAACTGCGTCGTCGATGCTTTTGTCGGTTTCGGTGGCGTATCGTATTTGATCGCTTTATGGCTATTATGTAGAAAGCTGTCGATTGCAGTGAGCAGATCGTTCGTTATTCCGAATTCCCGGCATGCAATGACATTTTGAAGTTATAAATGGTTGAGCCCATTCCGAATATATATTTCACCTCAGCTGCTTCTGTTAACTGCCCACCAGCTCCCTCGCCACTCATTCTATAAAAATATTTAAGAATCGATTCGCTTGGTTGTCGAATAGTTTTCATCATTCGAATATGGATATCAGGTTCGTTTCTATAAACTGGGAATCGTTTACGGAATGCGAAATAAAACTCGTTGAAACTTTTAAATGTTAACCGCAAGAGTCAGCGGATAATTTCGCCGGTCCTTTCAATGTAGTTTGTCACCATAGACTCCTCCCATTCGTATGCTTCGGCCAGCGGTTGAGCTTGATTAACGAATTGTACAGAAGTCAACGACGATGCTGAATTTGGGGCGAACTCTGGTAAGATATCGATGATATCTCGCTTGTTGTGGAACGAAATTGATCGTATCGTATCACATTTTCACCGGCAGCAAACGAAAAATGATCCTGCGAGGCCGGTGTAATTGGATGTTGCATTGTGTCAATTGATAGAGTAGTTATCGGTTCATTTGTCCTCATATCATTCCGTCGCTGGTTCATCAGCTTTGCCAGCGTAGCCACCTGCTCCCTCAGGCTCAGGGATTTTCGGATTGGATGTTCTTGAAAGTTAAACTTCGCATGCTCCTACGGCTTTAGTTAATCAAAGAGCAGGGTCAGATTTATTCCCCGTAGCATTGAGATGCTTTTTCTGTCGTTCATTTTCCAGCTGGCCACAGGAGAATGAGTTCATACGCTTGTGGAATGCTCAAATCAGATAATAATCGTAAAAACAAACAAAACAAACGAAACTAACGAAAACTTTCCACAAAAATGAACACTGGTATATGGGTAAACGTATATCTCGAAAACGAGCGTCGATTAACATCGACATTAAATGTTCAGTATTCACATACACATCTCTCCTGATGCGTTGCTCAGAAACGAGTGTCAAGAACATATATATGAGAGAAAATCGATGCGAAATTAGAGGTGAGAAATCATTCTACATATTTTCGAGCTTCCACTTAATAGTTTACGCAACCTTAATAAAATTACAAGCTACTAGACAATGAAATGAATGATAGAAGGAAGAAAAATTATGAAAATTATCGAAAAATAAACCAAGAAAAGCAAGAGATAAAGAAATACCACATTCGAGCACGCGCATGTGACCTAGAATTTTGAAGTTTAGCCAGCTCTTAAATATTCAATTAAAATTTTAGAGAAGTTAATCCCATATAAAAGCTGCCTAATATCGATAGGCAATGAGTTCCAGAGTGTTGTGACATGAACGAAATATTGCCTTTCCGTTACAACGCTATTATACCGAGGTGGCATTATTTTTTTTGAAAGTGACGATCTAGTGAATTTAAGTTTATCTACCAAATAAAAAGGTGCGTTCCCTAAAATTACATTTTGCAAGAAGTTTAAGCAGTGAAGATCGACATATGTGTAAAGATCATAGCCTAGAATATTTTTACTAAAGGGTGACACATGACTGAAACGATCTAGGTTTAAAACATAACGAATAAGACCATTAAATACGACAGTTAATTTACGTTTAGCTTCAGCACTATTACAGGAAATTCCACATCCATAAGCAATTATTGGAATAACTAAGCTTTTTACCAGTTTTAATTTTACGTACTGTGAAACAAAGTGCTGAGAACATGGATAAGTTTCTAAGGCATCTGTAAACTTTTCCAACAACTGTATATATATGATCGTCCCATCTTAGTGTATTGTTAAACAAAATTTCAAATTTTTTTTTTTCGTACAAAATCAATGGTCGCATTATTAAGATAAATTTTAGGAAATTAGCTCAGATCAAGCTCACTTTTATAAATTACAATGCAGTTGGATTTCAGCGGATTAACCTTCAGCAAGTTAGTTTGAGACCGTTCAAAGATACGTTACAGATCACTATTTAACTTGCACGCTCCATCCTCAACTAACCCCAATTGACAGCTTAAATACAATTGTGCGTCGTCCGCTAGATATGGATATTGGCATTATCAACGACTTGTAGAAGGTCATTTATAAAAATACAGAATAGTAAAGGGCGTAAAATAGAGCCTTGTGGTATTCCTGTCAGAACATATTCGAAACTAGAAGAGCTATTGCCGTCAAACACAGGTTTAAAATATCACTAATATACTCCCCGACCACTTTCAATCATCGAAAGCGCTGTAAAGGCAGTTTTTGCCAAACTATAACCAAAAACCCCTTACTCCCCTACAAAACCGAAATTTTTGTATCACAGCAATACTGCCATACTAAGCGCAAAAGCGGTATCTCAATGAAAGCGAGTTTCGAGATAATTGAAGTTTTGTAAAAGTAGTAATATTGATTTACCTCTAATTCCCTTAGTGATTTAAGGTAAAATTGAGATAGAAGACGAGGAACTGGGTTCGTTTGGAGCTGGTGGAGGATGCTCCTTACTCCACTTTTCTCGGTGAGCGGTCTTCCGCTCTTGGATACATAGAGTACTTAGGTTTAAAAAATTTTCTTAAGGTGTTTTCTATATGTTTTAAATAAGATACCATTAAAAGGCTTAGGTCATTAGATGCGTATTGTTTTAAGCTTTATAATGTTATAAAAATCAATTATTCGATTTTTTTTTAGATACCGTTTTTGCGCTTAGTAGGGTCCCAAACCACTCTAACCCAAAATTGGCCGATTTTGTCCGATTTCACCTATTTTTGCCTTAAAAACTTTTTGAATAATTGAATAAAATACTTGCTAGTCCGAAAATACTCGCAAGTACGAAAATACTCGATACGAAAAAAGCGCGATATGAAAATATTTGCAAGCATTTTCGTATCGAGTATTTTGGAACGATACGAGTATTTGTTTAACCGCAAAAGTACACTAAACGTACAGTACGTTTAGTGTACACCGTTTGTGTTAAGGTTGTGTAGGCGTACACATTCCGTATTGTAGAGGATAAGGTTTGTGGACAATATACCGTACAGTCTTCAAACGTAGCGTACATTTGCATCGTGGCTGTTTCATTCGGTATATCGGTTGTGTACATGTACGCAAACTTTACAGACTGAGGTAGGGTATATGTGGTTTTTGTAGTGAATGTGTTTGCGTACGGGCGTCATAAATGTACGGTACAGTACATTAAGGTACGGTACGATGGGGTTTTTTTTCGTTCACTGGTCGCAATATCAAATGTCATGTTGTCCAGAAGCAGGGTATTAATACGTCTGTCGGCTAAATTATAATGTTTAATAATTAATTACCTCTTATTTCATCAAAATAAGCATAGCTCGATGTGAAAACAATATAAATAATATGAATTTATGAAATAAAAACCAATTAGAGGTTTGGAAGACTTAAAAGTCTTTCATAAATAAAATAAAACAAACACGTCTGTTCGGTTTAACAAAAATATATTCTAATGTTTTTATTTTAATATCATAAACTTCAATTGACAATTTTCTTAGCCTAC
Organism: Nemotelus nigrinus; assembly: GCA_947369275.1. NCBI lineage: Eukaryota > Metazoa > Arthropoda > Insecta > Diptera > Stratiomyidae > Nemotelus > Nemotelus nigrinus. The sequence continues at coordinate 71,883,651 of OX376374.1, forward strand.
TTGTGTTGATTAATTTTAATATGAGATGTATGTGTAAAGTTTCCCACAGAGGCTTAACAATTACATCTCAAGATTATTCTGTATCTATAACAGAGAGGATATCAGAAAACTAAACATGCAAAAAAAAATTGTATGTGCGATCTGAATTGCCGCCATCGTCATTGGAATTATTTAAAAGCCAAGAGAGCTGGTAAAATGTTATACGAGGCTGTATATATTTTTTCATTACCCTGATTGAGTGACCTGTTATCCCGCTCAGAGCTGTCCTTCTGCAATTAATCTCGTAGTCAGTAAGAAAGAGTTTACATATACGTCCATGCGATCGAACGGGTTTTTTAGAACGCGAGAGTGAAGTAGAAGTACAAGCCAACGTACCCGCCCTGTTCCAGTTCACTCCTGCCTTCTGGGTTGGACGCATGTGCAAACTCCTCATAACGGATTTCTGCTTTCATCCCAGCCATTAGTCAATAACGAACTTTCGTCTATCCGTTTTTCTGTTTCGTTTGATATTGAGATTGTCGTCACAGTAGCTCAGAAATTAAATTTTTCTTACGCTACAGATCATCATGGCCGAAACTTCGGGAGCTTATGAACTTTAATGTAAATTTATCAGAGCTCGATTTCTCAAAAGGAAATACGAACAAATCGGTTCGCTCCCATCAAAGTAAAGTAAAGTAATCCCACGACAACTCTCGTACGGTTTTGGGGGTTGAAGCTGGTAGAGTGTTTCATTCAGAGCTAGGTGAAATCAAAGCTCGGTGCGCGGATCCTCAACCGAACCTGGATTCGAACTACGGCCCCATACACAAAAACCCAGTGCTCTATTTACTAGTCTACTCAATCTGCACCATCAACCTTGGTGAAATAATTATCATCTTAGGCTAATATATCCTCAAAATATTTACGGCATAGCACACAAGCACCTTCCCTGTATTCTGTTACATTAAGGCTACTCAGGGCGTTTCCGAATTCACGTCTTCGTCCTCATCTTCAGCTTGTTATGTGATTTTGTGACGTCAGCAGAGTAGCTAAGCTATTCTAACAGTTTGAAGCAGACCAAGACGAGGTGTCCGATAGCTATGGCTTTGCTTCGTAACGTTGCCTCAAAGTACCATCAAGCCGACGAAAGTTCAAATCAGAACGTGACTGTTATACAGGAGAGAATTGACAAGGCTTAGATAACTGAATTCGCTCTGGGAGCAACTAATTCTCTTTCTCTGACTCAATATGGTTATCCATCACACTTTTCGCTGACTCTCTTCTAGATTTCGGTTCAGTCAAGATACCCTGCCATCCTGAATTGTCAAAATCGCTACAAACATCGTTCGTTGAATGATAGAAACTATGCTTTCCCTCACTGCGTACTTCTACATATATAATCTGCCCAGTTGTAAACGAAAAGAGACGCTTTGAAATAAATTTTATCAGTTGGAGAAACATCTTTTAGACATAACTTTATGCAAAAGGCGCATTTTTGGTACCGGCAAGAATTTTGAAATGCCGGTTAAATATGCATTTCCGCTATGTTGTTAAGTTTTTTTTTCATATCGATGTAAAGATCCAAATGAAATGAAATTGCACTACCAGCTCAAAATTTAAAAAAAATGGATAACAGCCCATTTGTGTTTGATTGATACATATTAAGATTTTAATAATGCCTAATTTGTCCTGATGTTAGTTATATCTTAACGAATATGAATATATTATCTATAAAAATTCTTTATAAATAAACAATGAAAAGAAGACCCCATTGCGTATAATTTCCGATCCGAATCATTTGAGCCGAGAAGCATTTATTTTAAGAAAAACCAAAATATCGTATAACACAAATTTATTTATTTATTTATCTGATAGCATTACCATTATTCTCCTTTTAGGTGAAATCCATATTTACATACACCGAATGCATTCCACTTGTAACTGACTGCCTGCTATTAAATCTCAATAAGAAAGTCGACTTGGATTTAATTGCTCTTTGTATCAATCTAGCATTAAACAAGCGTAATGCACAAATTATGGTCGAACGCAACCGTCTTCATAATTTAATGGAACGTGCGTTCCGATACGAGGATGCGCATTTGATGAAAATGATTCGAAATATCTCGCAACATGAGAACTTACGAAGTCACTTTATAGACTTTGTCGGTGACCTTTCGAAAATCATTACGATATGCGACGATGAAGATTTTGTGGTGGAATGTATTGGTATACTGGGGAATTTGTCGCTGCCTGATCTGGACTACTCACAAATATTGCAAAAGTTTGATTTGATTCCATGGATCCGCACCGTTCTTGTGCCCGGAAAACGACGTGATGACTTGGTCCTGGACACTGTTGTTTTTTTGGGGACGTGTGCTTGCGACGAGTCCTGCGCTATGGTTTTGTGTAAGGCCGATGTAATATTGTCTCTAATAGAGCTGTTGAAAGCCAAGCAAGAGGACGATGAAATTGTTTTGCAAATAATTTTTGTGTTCCAACAAATCTTGCGGAACGAAAGCACACGAAACTATATGATCAAAGAGACAGGTAAGAATAATTGTTTTCCTTATGAGCACACGAGGCTTGATTATTTTGTTGGTTCAGAGTCGCCAGCCTATTTGATTGATTTGATGCATGACAAGAATCCGGAAATACGGAAAGTTTGCGACTATTGTCTGGACATTATTGCACTCACAGATTCGGACTGGGCTTCTCGTATAAAGGTAACTGGGCTATTATTGTACGCATGACAAAATTCGTATAAAGACTAAAGAGTTTTTATGGTGATTTTTCTCGAAAGACGATCTCTAACATTAGAATAAAGTCTACATCTACCGAAATTATAAGATCGCATTAAAACTTTCAAATTATAATGATCAGTAAAGTGTGAGTTTGACAAAGATTTTGATGCTACGTGTTCTCCTCTCTTTGATGATAGCTGGAGAAATTCAGAAATCATAATGCACAATGGCTGAATATGGTTGAATCGCAGCAAGACCAAGATAATGGCCAGGACTATGGTGCATTAGACGATGACGACGGCGAACTACCGCCATATCTAACGTCAGACTATTTGGATCAATACGACCTTCACAATTACGAGGAAGATATCGAAAATAGAGTAGGGAGTCCCGGGTCTTCGAATTGTAGCCGGCCTGTAAGTAGGTAAGTTGTAAAATTCATTTTGTAGGCTTGACATGGTAAAATATATTTGTCTTTTGCTCTTGAAAGCTATCGTCACAGTCAGGATTTCGATGAACTTGAAGCGATGACATCAAGCTCAAAATCTCAGCAATCGATACCAGGGGATAATTATCTAAGTAAACTTAATAAAACACTCGAAAGCGGAAAAATCACAGATGATTTACTAATTACATGAAAAAATATAATATTTGATGTTGAAAATTAGAAAATCAGGATGGTGCTTGATTGATTCTAGTAGATGAAAAATTCATTACGTTTCGAACTGACTCGATTTCTCTATACCCCATTTACATAATAATCTTTGCATTTACAAATAAATAACTGAAATCAGATATTCGCTTTTAGATTTTAAACCACTTTATTTGCTAAATATTAATGTTTTGTACAAGCAAAATTAGCGTATGTGTGTATCAAATTGAAGTTAATATATTGAAGCGCCATCCCTGTTAATGTCATTAATAAGTTGCTATCGCATATATTTGGGAAATTTTTCTGAACTTAATGGTAGAATAACACACAGAGCACATGTTAAATGTTTTTGTTCTAGTCTGTTTTCATGTGATATTTTCTTTTTGATGAGGATGAATAAATTAGTTTATTTTGATGAGAATGCAGCGTAAACATTTTCTAAATTTTGTATTATTTATACATGTATACATATTTAGATTTTTGCATAGCTTTAACTATATATTTATTATATGTTTTGTCTAATTTCCATTTCATAATTATTTAGTTAACTGGAAGATTAAAGACGATAATGTGTTAGAAAATTTGTTTGTTTTTTCTTTGGTATTTTCAAAAATATTGATGAATTTAACCCAGTGTATGAATTTGTCTCCATTGCGTTCTAACTGCTCGTCTATCCCGCAAAGTACATAAATTGTATATATTTATGCATTTTGTATTTAAAATATAGCATCTATTGTGTGATGTTAACACTCAAGTATAAGACTATCGCCCGCTCAATAAAAATCCACGCGGCACGTTCAATTAGATGCTTGAACATGTGTACATATTCTCCGAAACAGAACGAAGCATAACGCGATTGGCTACTATTTTTATTTGCCTTTATTCTAGGCTATGGGCAATTATTGTTCGCTTTGACTGAACGTGAAGATGATCGATGACTAAGTCTGACTAAGTGACTAAGTGTTTAGGTACTGCGAGTAACCCGAGTAGATTTACTAGCGTACAAACGCACAGAAAGGTACTGCATACGCTCTGAGCCGGATGGAATAAGATCTCTAGAACACGCACGTATGCGAACCCTACAGCTTTAGGAACAACGCTTTAGGGCAAACAACAAAGGTTCCCGGACGGCGAGACTGATAGGTCTTCTAGACCCATAGGTCAGCTGTGCCACATAACATATTTTAAGGAAAAACTGCACACAAAGCAAAAGGAGAGTTACTTTACCGAAGCTCTAATAGCTTCTGAAGTAATTGGGCACCGACAGGTGAGCAAGCACCACTGGGTAGATTCCGACCCGGTTCATCGTCGTCTGCAGATTAACTTTTTTTAGCAAGTGAAACCCTTACATAAACCGCGGTTTCGGGATCAAGGTACCTTTTGATGACACAAAAAACAACAACTATTGATTTGGCTTGAAGCAGATGCATGCAATTTGAGTTATTATTTTTACTCTTGAATACGATACACTCGATTTATTTAACTTCAGCAGAATACGGATTGTTGTTACAGTAGTTAAATCGGAGTTAAACTATAAGCTGCGCTTGTTTAAGAAATTTATATACTGAACACGATATTTGTAGACGCATTGAAGTTAAATAATGATTTTCGACAGATTTAAAAAATAATTGCCACTGAAGTTAGCAGATTAATAAATTTTTTTTGCAATATTTTAATATTTAAATTTTCTTGTATAAGTGATATTTGACATTCCGTTGCCACGTGTTTTATCCGGAAGACACAAAGCAATTTTGTTGATCTCCTACATGTGTTTGATCTTCATTTCTCTCAAAGAAGGAAAAGACTTTATAAAATCATTGTTAATGATTTATTTTGTATTAATGGATTGGCTTTGATTATGCTAGGAATATGCTTATTTTGGTATATTTTAAAAGAAAAACATTGAAATCCATTATGCGAATTATGTCGAAACTGTAATTGCTAACTCATTAGTGATAGCTTGGTCACCGATGTTAAAAAATTGATATTATCATGCACCTGTGTGTGCGTGGTGAGACTGAAATTCAAGATCCCTAGCCAATTCATGTACTTAAAGCTCTATGATAGGGAAAAGGAATGCTTCAATCTCTTGATAAATGACTTTGTGAAATTGATTTGATGCTTGCGGATGCTAGGCCTTTTAAATAAAAGTGCTCTTTAGAGTTATCCTTATTTGACCGAAGGATCGACCAAGTCTACGTCTATTTGGTCGTGTGTATTTTGTAAGGTCTACTATACGTATAATTTTTGTAAGGTCTACTATTTAAGAAGCTACTGGGGTTAGGCTTGCAAAGAAGTATGAGCGAAGGAACTGTTTCTTTCTTCCAGTAAAGGCAGTTGTTCAAGAAGTGAAGAACTGGACACCCATTCACATCGCGTCCCTGCCAAACAAAGTTTGCCCTGTTACCCAGCAAGGAGACCACATAATGGTACTTCATATCTGAGGTTTTAATGCCAGCCGTTTAATGCCGTTCGAATTTATTGTTGCGTAGATTTTATTTTCTTAGCTATCGTTGTCGGCCAAGGATTTAAATCGATTCGCTATGTATTCGAACAACACGCCCTTCAACTGCAGGTTCGTTTTTCTTTTTTTCTTTTTTCGCTGCTCCAGTCGGCCTGCTCCAGTTGAGGTCACTAATTTTTAATTAAGATTAATTGTATATATTAAGATTAATTGTATATATTAAGATTAATTGTACATATTATTCAAATTTTTACAAAATTTAAAAAGAACAATTAATCTCAATCGTCTCAATCCAATCTCAAACTCCAAACTAATTTAATTATTTTTCTCAATAAAAATCATTTTTTCTTAGGCTACTTGCATATGTTAATTTCGATGTGGGATGTGGTGTAAATTGTTTGTGGAGAGTAGTGGATTGTATGAGGATAGATGTGTATTTATAGCTGCGTTTTATTTTCATCCAGAGTGGAGTAGGTATCCTGCATGCATAAAAAAACGACCAGGAGTAGCATGCGACTTTATTTCATTCCTACTTGGTTAGCAGCAGTTTGTTTGTCAGACATTTGTCAGTTCGATATTCAAAATTCAAATTTCGAAATAACAAATGTCTACCTAGAAAATTAGAATCATGTGAATTTCTTTTTAAAACGTAATCGAAGAATATTCCGACTCATAAGATGAGAATTCTGTTGACAGCATTGATTTTTTTAATCATATTCATCCGATTCAATGTTTGCTGGCTGCTAGATTGACAGGTCAATTTTGGGGAACTTATCACTGCAGCCAACTGTTTCAGCTGACATGAATTATTGACACAGAGTGCACGAGTACGAACTCCAATGATTTGATAAGTGTTCGTACTCTGAATGTTGCTGTTGTTTCGCGTGCACACTGCTATCCTACACAACTCCGAATGAAAAAAAAACGCACCTTATGTAAGTGTATCCACAGCTTCAAATTTAGCTCTACAATGCTGTGGGTTTCCTTGAGGAATTATTGCTAGGTGTTTTTGCTCACGGTTTTATATCCAAAGCCATAAAATCAGGCTTCTTCTAAGTAATAGAACTTTTAATTACACTAAAAGACATTGAACCTAGTTCAAAATCTGAAGAGATAAGATTACAAAAACGTAAAATTGTTCGCCCTAGCAAATACTAGTATTTACCACGTGGAGCTCACAAAAAACAATAACTATGAAATACCAAACACGGTTTTAACAAATTACATATTTTTGCATATTTTTATAATATATTGTTATTGCCTTTTCCAATTTGGTTATATTTGCTAAATGAGATGGTAGTTATTTATGAATGTGAATTTCATAAGGAAATTATCGCTGAAATATACTACTCAGTACGAGTTTCCATCAGTTCCTATTATTGCTTCACAGTCATTCTTCGATTAGAGTTAATTGATTTCACACAGTTTTCTAATCGCGATTATCTGTTTTGTGTTATATGGTTTGGTCCATTCACTTCTGTAATTGAAAAGTTACCGTTTAAAAGTTCATTTGAAAGAGAAAACAATGTACAAATGTAATACACATATTAATTCTTACCCAATGTTGTTTGGTTGAAAGGTCAAATCAAAATATCCTCCCACTTTAATTGCGGCCCGCTTTTAAGCTTTAAATTCAGTTAGAGCTAAAAGTTTAGTTCAGCTGAATCTCCAGAAGTTACCAGGAAACTTTACACTACTTTTCAACCAAAATCAATTTCTGACTTCGGAGCTTCCACGTTAGCTTATCGCTGCATTTCATAGTTTTGGCATTTTATGATATTGTCGAACAATCGACCATCAATTACAGTCAGGAATTGTTGGAATAACCATGCACGCCTTTATCGATAATCATCGCTGTTTGATTCGTGCATCTTAGTCACTGATTTCTTATCCTCGAGGGGTCGTTTAAGTAATGCCTACACTTTTTCTACACTGCTTAGCTTAATATCTATTCTATTCTTATCTTTCAAATCTACCAGAAACAATTTTTTTCAAAATTTCATGCATTGATCCATCTAAATTTTTCAACTTTCAGTTAATGAATATTTACTTCCATACTCAAATGTGGTGTTTACATACCTGACTTTCAGTTGACTTATCTGTGAGTAGGCATGTGAGTGAAATAAATTTTCTTAGACGATTATAGTACAGACGATCTAAATGTGGGGCAAAACGATAAAGATGTTTCTTACTCCGGCTCTAAATTGACCCGACATATAATATTTACACATTTTTTAGTTTCTGGATGGAAATGCAAAATTCTTTTTGATCCTACGGATACAATTGGCAAAGCATTGTGGGCACCCGTGTGTTCTTCTCAAAAAGTATAAAAGTATGTCAAATAAATCAGTTAGTTTCGAATGTTGTATGTCAAATAAATTAATTAGTTTCGTTCTTCGAGAGGGTCGTCGAAAGGTTTTGTAGAGGAAGGCATGTAACAGGGCTTGAGCCTGTTAAGGGGTTACATGGGTTTCAGAGAGAGAAAAAAACGCCATTTTTAAATGTTTCAAAAATAAAAAATAATGTATTAAATTATTATAAATTATTGTTAACAACTAAAGTAACTCTTGAACTATAAGTAAAAAATTTTTTAGATAAAAATATTGATAATACGCCCTCTGGCAGCTATTTTACGAGAAGGCTCGAAAAATGCGGTGCCAACGATATCTTGAGCTGGATTCATCCGAAACAAAAAAATCAAATTGTTTCTGTTAGAATATAAGTTTGACTTGTACTTGAACGAAGGATTTGTAAAAATATTGAAATCTGAACTTTTGGCAACGTTGCGAGTAAAAAATTTAATTTTTGACCCAAAAATTCAATAAATAATTCCATGTGTATTAAATTCTAATGAACGAAACACAATTTCCTTCGTTCAAGTACAAGAAAATACTATTTAAAAGAAGTGTGCGAAATTTGGTTAAGATTGGTGCATTAGTTTTTGAGTTATCGTTGGCACCGCATTTTTTTCGAGCCTTTTCGTAAAATAGCTGCCAGAGGGCGCATTATCAATATTTTTGTGTAAAAATTTTTTTACATATAGTTCAAGAGTTACTTTAGTTGTTAACAATAATTTCGAATAATTTAATACATTATTTTTTATTTTTGAAACATTTAAAAATTGCGTTTTTTTTTCTCTGAAACCCATGTAACCCCTTAATTGAAACATTGATTTTTTTCTAATGTCAAGAGTGTAATAGCTAGTATGCTAGCAAGGACTTTTGAAGGACCGCCATACGGTGGAAGAAGTGGTGAACGAACAGAATCGACTCTGAAGAAGACGTGAGAGCAAAAATCGAGTTGCTTGAAGATGAATATTTTCGGTGTTAAGTGATGTTTTGCGTCAGCCGGGCATAGTTTTGCCATAGTTGATGAAAGTACGCAGGCAAAGTCGGTTTGGATAATCTTCTTAGGAATTTCATGAAGAAAATCGCTACGAAGACGCAGATTTTCTCCGTACAGGAGTTGTACCGGTGACGCTGTGAATTCTTCTTCAATTAGATATCTTAATCCCAGGAGCAGTGTTCTGGTCCAGGACGAATTGTTGCATGATAGCCGATTTTAGTGTACGCTCACATTTTCCCAGGAAACTGTTGGCCTGTGGTTGGTACACTGTGGAACGATTGCTTTGGAGGCCAAAAGCCGACCAAACTCAGTGGAGAGTGCTGTCTCAATTTGTCTGCCCTGGTCAGTGGCAAAGTATTACGGAACTCCGAATCGAGCGATCCAGGTGCTCATTTAAGCGGGAGCATCGTCATTGGTAGTAATGCTGGCCAAAGGAATTGCTTCATGCCAATTATAATCATTCTTGCACAATCTGATTTCTCAATAAGGTCATTATCAAACTAATTCGGACTATTACGTCTGATCAAATTTTTGCTTAGCCTGTTTGTGTCGATGATTATTTTTCTGACTTTTATATGACATGGGAAAATTGTAAAGCTGTATTTTCTTAATAGTACATAGTTCATTCATTTCAACTCACAAATTTTCCCCTTATAATAAATCAATAATTTATTTCATTTATTAAATATTAACACTAACATGTTCACATAATTGTAAAAAAATTAAATAGGATTCAAATAATACTTTTTACAAACTTATCGTTTTCATTTCAATGGCACTTTTTCCCACCTCGGTCCTCTGACACTACTTCAACGTCTTCCCTACACCTAGGCACGTACAGTGTCACACACGTGCACTCCCATATATGCTGCGGATATCGATCGAGCCGGGTCCATTTCTTAGTTTTGATGTCGTAGCATTCAATTGAAGAAGAAGCCCGATCCAACATAGAGTCCGAGTGTAATCCGCCAATTATGTAAATCATTTCATTTAACACTACAACTCCCGCATGGTATTTTGGTGTGGGTATGGGCGTTTCCACTGACCAGGTGTTCGTCGCAATATCATAAACGTCTATTGTCGAGGCGAGTCGTCGATTGACAGTCGTCGGATCCTCGTACCATCCGCCACACAAGTATATTTTCTCACCAAGAGGTATCATTATGTGGTCTGTGCGTGGTACTAAAAGCGGCGCCAATTCATCCCAACATTGTTTGTCCGTATCGTAGCGCCACATCGACGATAACACAATATTTTTATCCAGACCTCCTACAAGTGAGTAAATAAACATGTTGCATACATCAAACAGATTTTTTTCACAGAAATATAAATATTTTTTTATCAAAAAGTAAATGTAATTTCTAATTCAACAGAAGCTACGAACAGTCAACAGATATTCAATAAAATATTCACTATGTATTCTTCACTGATGTGTTGAAAATATATTTCAAGCAGTTATGCTATGACGGTTGGAAAATATGATTTTAGCACCTCTAAATAGATGTACGAATTATACGAATTATACGATGTATTATACGAATTATACGATGTACGAATTATACGAGAAAAAATATGCAACAACAAATAAATATACATACAAACAATCCAGTCCAAATAATCTTCTACTCCGTTAGGAGAGCTTTAGATATTTTGGGCGTTATAGGAACTGTTTTGTTATGTAAGTCTATCAAGGATTAGATAAGAGTGCAGGTAAAACTTCAGCAAACTAAAGATCTAGTTAGTTTAGTTTACAGTTAACTAGCTTAGAGGCACATTTAATACTAATTGAGTTGAGTAACTAGATGAAAACAATTCTATATTAGTAACTAAGAAAACTTCAACAGCTTTACAGACTGGGCAATAATGCTGCGTCCATAAGCACTATTAGTCAGTCAAGAAAATAAAAAGTAGAACGGAACCATGCGAGATAGTTGGGGAAGTTACACATTAAGCTTCACAAATAAGGTATAACGTAAACAGGTACAAATATTTTTAAATTGAATGCATTCTGCGTACTAACCTGAAATGTAAATGTAGGAACTATGCACTGTGCCAGTATGCTGGGAACGATTTTCAGGCAATGCAGGGATATATTCCCATAAATCGGTTTTCACATTGTATCGCTCGCAATTGGACAGTGGCACATCTGGATGCCATGAGTCCTCTCCATCACTCAGTTCACTGGCACCAAAGATCGCCAAACGATCGAATCGATCGAACACCAAACGGAAAACTTCGGGCTACCCCACTTCGATGTACAAAAAGAACTTTTGTTCGACATGCCCTCACGAAGTTTGCGACCTGTTCGCTGAGCATTTCCAGGAAGTATTTTGTTCATGTACAAGCATGTCTAACATTCTTCTCCCTCAAACATTCCCACCAGATATCATTTGTGAAATGTATTTAACTAGGGAGGAGATTGCCAAGCCCATCAAAGATCTCAATGTCAACAACGGTCCTGGTCCTGACTTACTACCTCCTAGTTTCATACTCGAATGGATGGAGTCGCTTATCATACCCGTGTATTTAATTTTCAACAAATCACTTTCTTTTGGGGTTTTCCCTTCCTTCTGGAAATCATCCCATCTGACCCCGATTTTTAAAAGTGGTGATAGGCGGTCAATTGATAATTTCAGAAGTATTGCAATACTATCAGCATTGCCTAAACTATTTGAAAAAATTGTCTGTTATAAGCTCACTACTCTAATAGAACCTCTTCTAAATGAACAACAACATGGTTTTAGAAAAGGCAGGTCAACTTCTACCAACCTCGTGATTCTCGTCTCAGATGTTCTCTGTGGCATGGAAAAAGGGTATCAAATTGATACCATCTACACAGACTTCAGCAAGGCCTTTGATCGTGTTGATCATGATATTCTTCGAATCAAACTACAGAAATTTGGCATCTCGGGTCTCTTATTAAACTGGATAGACTCTTATCTTCGAAATAGGACGCAGTACGTTAAGTTTCAGGGTATCCTATCCAAAAAAATCGAAGTTTTATCAGGGGTTCCACAAGGTAGTCACTTGGGGCCTCTTTTATTCAATATTTTCGTTTCGGATGTTTCTGAAGTTTTATCAGACATCCCTCACCTTTTTTATGCAGATGATCTGAAAATGTACCACACAATTAAATCGAAATCAGACTTAGTATTCCTTCAATCGAAATTGCTTTCTCTTGAGCAGTGGTGCAAACAAAATAATCTCGACATTATTGTCAGTAAATGTCAAGTCATTAATTTTTCCCGCAAAACCAGTAATATAAATTTTGATTACCGCCTCAATAATGTTACAATCAATAATGTTGACAATGTCATCCACCTCGGGGTTACTTTGGATAAAAAGCTGCGTTTTAATTTACACTACGACAAAGTCTTAAGCAAGGCTAATAAGCAGCTTGGATTTATCAAAAGACGTGCGAAGGAATTCAAAAACCTATGGGTCACGAAGTCTTTATACATAGCTCTAGTTCGGCCATGGCTCGAATATGCATGTATTGTCTGGCACCCTACCTTTGATGTCCATAGCGATAGGCTCGAATCGAAGCAGAAGCAGTTCTTGCTATTTGCGTTGAGAGATCTGTATAATCCTTACGAATTTGATAATCTACCTTCATACAGATACAGGCTAAGTCTCTTAAATATATCAAGTCTATCTCCTCCTGCTTTACTTTTGACGTTATTAGGGGCTTGATCAATGTTTTGTTCCTGTCCAATAAGATCACCTTCAACGAATCAGTAAGGCAGACGAGGCACACACGTTTACTGAATGAATACCGACACCACACAGTTTACGCCAACAATGAGCCAATCAATAGATGTTGCAAAATACTATTCCCCTACCATTTCCAGACCTAGGTTTAAAACTGCTCTGACTAAGGTGTTGACGTCATGAATGCCCTATCCAATTCCCTACCAAAGATGGTTACATTTTTAAAATTCTTCCATTGTTGTATATTATACAAATTTATATAAATTGTTAGATATTAATTGTAAGTGTTTTGTACGCCTTGTTTGGTTGAAATAAATATTTAGATAAGAGTGCAGGTAAAACTTCAGCAAACTAAAGATCTAGTTAGTTTAGTTTACAGTTAACTAGCTTTGAGGCACATTTAATACTAATTGAGTTGAGTAACTAGATGAAAACAATTCTATATTAGTAACTAAGAAAACTTCAACAGCTTTACAGACTGGTCAATAATGCTGCGTCCATAAGCACTATTAGTCAGCCAAGAAAATAAAAAGTAGAACGGAACCATGCGAGATAGTTGGGCAAGTTACACATTAAGCTACGCAAATAAGGTATAACATAAACAGGCACAAACATTTTTAAATTGAATGCATTCTGCGTACTAACCTGAAATGTAAATATAGGAACTATGCACTGTGCCAGCATGCTGGGAACGATTTTCAGGCAATGCAGGGATATATTCCCATAAATCGGTTTTCACATTGTATCGCTCGCAATTGGACAGTGGCACATCTGGATGCCATGAGTCCTCTCCATCACTCAGTTCACTGGCACCACAGATCGCGTACAAGTAGTTGCCCACGGCATTTAGTGAAAACCTGCAACGATCTTGTTGCATTGGTGCAATCGTGTTCCATTTGTTTTTCGTCGCACAATATCGGAATCCAAATGGATGGATGTACTCGCGCAAACACACATCATAGCAGCCGCCCACTATGTACAAATCATTTCCCAAAACAGTCGATCCAAAGTTGCATTGCTCAACGTGTGGTATAACGGTTAGACCAAACCATTTTTTTCTGCTGGGCAGGTAATACGTTATTTTGTTTGTAATGCCATTAGCACCAAATCCACCAACTTTAATTATGGCCTTTTCCATACCCCGTGAGTTTACAAGGATTTTATCCCTGGCAGTTAAGAAGGGCGTCGTGTTAGCTTCATCCGTCAAATATTTTCTCTCACTGGGGGTTAATCTGATCAGTGAATGATACTGTTTGTGTTGGGCTTCGCTAGATTCGTTTATAATCCGCTCCAGATCCTCAGGTAGGATCTCTATAAAGCGGATTTGATCAAACAATTTACGTGCTATAGCTAAACTAACATCCTGCGTCGATACCCATTTTAAAACTATTTGCAGGACTTTCACTTCGCTGCAGTCAACTGGGTAGTCGCAGCTTAGAATATATTCGAATTGTTCCCACGTCAGTCGGTTCAGTTCTTTCGTACGTGAGAATTCTTCAAGGCGGGAACATATGAACTTGTACGTCTTTTTCTTCAATGTCTCCAATGAGTATAGTTCTGCTATGGTGGCTATGTCTACACAGTTCTCCAAATCTATTTGAGTTTCCAAGTAGTTGGCACAAGCATTTACTATTGGCTCAACCTGTACGTAACTTGCTGCGGATAGTATGTCCTGAACATTTCCACGATTCAGTTCCAATTGGCACGTATACGCAAAGTTAATGAAAAGTTCTAGACCTTGGGCGGTAACTCCATTCAAGCGTATTTCACTTTGAGTGGCTTCCTTCATGGGTTCCGTAAACATTGCTTTGAAATATTCACTGCATGCTGCTAACACTGAGCGATGCGCCTACAAAAAAAGATAATGTTATAAAAATATACTTTAAAAGTGTTTATGTAATATTAATTGATTAGACTTTTAAGTTGGTATACATTTTCAGCATAATTGAATGATATGACACATGTAATTTAATAAATGCTAGAAAAATAAAGCGAACGACACAAGAGAGAGATTAAAACCAAAATTAATATTAATTTAAAATTGTTAAAGATGTTAAGACCGCTTACGATAGCACAGCCAGAGTAGAACTGTATTGTCATGAGAGAATTCGGCATCTCAAACAAATTAGCAGGACTGTGTAGGTTAACCATCATAAATAATAAAAATAGCCTGATTACTTTACAGGCCAATCAACATCTTCAATGGGCTCCGACAAGGGGATAGTCTGGCCTGCCTCATCTTCAGCTTGGCGTTGGAGAAAGCTATCTGAGACTCTAGTACGTCATCAAGAGAGACTATCGAAACCAAGTCCACACAGATACTGCCTTGCGAAAATGGTACTGACAAACGAAAATTGTATTGACCAGACTTGCTGTACTAGAATCCTTCATACAGATCAAATAATGGGATTGCACATAAATGAAAGAAAGACGAAGTAACTGATGGCATCGTCTGCTAAGGAAGCTCCTAGAGTTGATCAACCAATCAGAATAATGGAGCATGAATTCGAAATGAGGCAGTCCTTGAAATACTTTAGGTAAAACTTAGCAGTTGATAACAATATGGAAGAAGTAATACGCGGGTGTATGCTCAAATTCAACGAAGCCCACTACGGTCTATCGATGCTCTTTAAATCTTGAAATTTAGCCAGAAGTTCGAGGAAACTGGTATATGGACATAACATATGTATGGACATCTATCCGAGACTTGGGTGCCAGTAAAACCCACTCGGACGTCTTAGTCGCGTTCGAGAGGGAAGTTTTACGGAGAATTATTGGCCCCGTATGCGAGGAGGTATCATTGGGAAGACGCTATAAATATGCGCTGCACGCAATCTAGCAATAATCACAAAGATGAAGCTAGGACGTTTTCGGTGGGCTGGGCACCTAGCTCGTATGAGTGAAAAGAGCATGCTCGGAAAACACTTTGGGGCAGATTTTATCGTAAACAACATGGCGCTGGAGGAATGGATCTAGTCAAGGCACTCAGAACATAGGGGACATCGGCACAATATTTGGTACAGAAACTTGTTTGGAGAGGCCAGGAGCGAACTCCTGTTGTAGTGCCGATGATGTGCCGAACTCGGACCATCAAGGAGGTAAATTATCGGTCAAAACACATATGCTGATCCTAATCTAAGTGTTATCCTAAACGAGAGGGCCCTCATATTGCTATAAGAGAGAATTGATTTTCATCTTAAGAGGCAGCATAGAGCTGCTAAGGTTAATAACACACATCTGCTATTGCACCATATCCTGCCTTTAATAATTAGACATATTCAATGTCTACATTATGTCTACGGTAACGAGTGAAGCTGTCCTATGGTGACTAGTAGTGAAATAGGCTAACAGTAGACTAGTGAATAAGGCAATCAAAATAATATTTAATTTGCCAAGTCCAACACTAACTACAACGGTATACGCAGAATCTGGAGGAACGTATTGATATGGAAAGAGCGCAGCTTGTTTTCAAACTAGTGAAAAGCCAATTAAAGTCAGTGATCTCTCGGCAAACTGTAAGAGATTAAAAAAAATATTTGTATGAACAATTATCAGAATTTAACTATACAACTTCACGGACCGAACCCCGAATCAACAGTCCACTACAGAAATCGTTTTAATTTTTTAATATGATGAACAGATAGAACAGTGTACTGGATTTTAAGTGCCACTTAAAACATTTCATTATCGTGCCAAAGACAACACATGCAATATAATCGTTAAAATATGGTTCGAAGCCAGGTTTGGACGAGGGGCCGCGCACCGCGAGGTTTGTATTCACTTAGCTCTGACTAGGTATCTGAGCTAATTAAGGGTAAGAAGAGTCATGGAACTAACGACTCTAGACTCGTAAGTATATTCATGGTAACTTTGTGAATGAAGCTTTTTATCAGCTTCAACCTATAGACACTTTACTTTTACCTGAGCGTACAAACGGTGGCGTGCAAGTAAATAGCCGATTGCTTTTTTGAAATAATTTCTCTCACCTTTCTTCTTGGCCCTCTCTACTCGCCATTCCGCGGCGGTGGGTTTAATCTGAATAAATGGAGTGAAAAATTTAAGAGGCGAATATAAGCGCGAAACACACTCTGTAAGACAAAATCGGCAGTATCGTCGCCAAGGATAGCCAGATTAAGGAGAGGTGGGCTCGGTATTTCAATAAAAAAAAACTACTTAATTCTGTACATGGCTCCATATTATCAGCGCCGACTGACGTATCCGATGAAGGCTTAATAGCCCCTATAACGCTGGTAGAAGTCATTTCTGCCATGAGAGACTAAAATAGATCGCCGGGCATCGAAGATATTCTGGCTGAATTATTCAAATGCGGGAGCAGCTGCACCTTGAAAGGCGTACACAAAGTGATCCAGCACATCTGGAATCATAAGCAAACACCATAGGAGTGACGCAAATCTACTATATGCTCTATCCACAAAAAAACGAGGTGCGAGAATTACAGAAGCATATCACTACTTTGTACGTCCTATAAAAGATTGAAGAAAATATTAGAGAAGAAAATTAAAGTTTACGCTGACAATGTCATTGGGGAGTACTAAGGAGGCTTAGCTCTGGACGATTGTTGACTGATCAACTTTTCACAGTCTAACAATTGCTTGAGAGATGCTGGGAGTTAAACATTGACGTCTGCTAGATTTTCGTAGATTTTAAGCAAACATATGATAGTACTGGCGGAATAGACGGAAAATGATATAATAGTCCAGTGAAATTCAACATAAAAAAGGCGAAACTTCGGAAAAATTAGGGGAAAGCTGGATGTTGGTGTGAACCTTGATTCTGGTGTGATGAACAAAATGTCAAAAGTCCCCATCGATCCGAGTGCTGCGTTACTCAAAGGTCACCAAAAGTGGCCTTTCGCAAATATCTCAGTAACGGTCACCTCTACAGAAAAAAAATGTATTGCGAATTTGTAGCTTTTCCTACAAAAAAAATTGTACAACTTTTTTTTGTAACGATAACCGTTTTTGAGATATTTTTATTTATATGCTAGCAACTTTTATATTTCTCATGAAACGTGCACCACGTTCGAGGTAGTTCGTTTTTTTAATGTGGTATTCCCAGTAGGCCTAATCCACATTTGTTTTTGTTTGCAAAATGCTTATTTTTTAATAAATTATTATGAATCTGTTAATTATTTTCTTTTTGGTTTACAGTAAACAGGAGTTATTGTTAAATTTCAATAATTATTCCTCTTCGGACTCTATTTCTATGTTCCTCTTCATCATCTTCTTGTTCTTCTGTTGTCTCCTGTATTTTCATGGATTCAATCAGGAAACAAGGTGGATCTAAATAATCAGTAGAGTCGTAATCATTGGTGCTATTCATCTCGCGTGATAAATTTAAGCACGCCTGATCATGACAATTACAACAAAGTAATGAGCAATACAACTCAACTTTTCTGCAGCCGCAGTTTAAGCTGCAGCCCTTGGTGCAATTACATGAAATTGTATTCAGCTAAATTTCTGGAGCAGGTGGAAGCGGAGTTTCAATTGGCTCCAAAATGGTATCACTGAACTTCCATCCCTAATCTGCAGGAATGAGCACGCTGCGTAGCCATATTTGAACTTGCTAATAGATCCGATTTAAATGTTCCGAGCAGCACTAGAATAGATAGTTGAACAGATTTTTTGAGATGTGCAGATCTCATAAAAGATCTTATAAATTCTCCAGTATTTCGCTGACTGTCAGAATCCAGAAAAGGGGAGACATATTCCCTCCTTATGGCGTTCCGGTTCCGACTATTCTCTCTGCTTTGGCCTCCAAAAAGGTGCCCAGGGCGTCAGGACAAGTCCGATGCCCAGGGCGTCAGGGTTTTATCCACCCCATATCGAACCAAGCCATCGATGATACTCATAGCAGTAACATTATTGAAGGCCCCCTCAATTTCTAAGAAGGTCAAGGCAGCTTTGTGAAATACCGTTTTTACTGATTTGCGCGCTAGATACGCGTGTTGATCGACACAGATTCTCGCGACATCAATCGAGCTCTTGATGTGTAGATCAACAAGCCTCTCTAGTGTTTTGAGCAGATGCGATGTTAAGCTAATTGGTATAAAGTCATTCACGTAATGATGATTCAACCTACCAGGTTTCGGAATGAACACAACCCTAGCTTTTTTCCATTGCTTCGGTACTACGCCGAGGCGGAGACATGCGGTAAAAATACACTGCAGGATAAGGATGATGGTCCTGTCAGCTTTTTGAAGCATGATGGCGATATCTCATCAATCCCTGTAGCTTTGTAAGGTTGGAATGTTCCTATGGTCCACTCAATATTGACCTCATCTACCACTTCCTGTATCAGCTGCTCGGACGGCCGGTGGGTTACTCGAAAAATGTCCTCACGCGGTGCCGTGTAAGCCGATTCCTGGAAGTGAGTTTTCAGTAGCTTGTCCAGACATTCTTTCGAGTCCTCTATCCAATCTCCGTTATCCGTTCGCAAAAGCATATATACGCCGGGAGTTAGGCTTAGGACCTTCCTCATTCTAGCAGCCTCTGTACTTATCTTCTTTTTGAATGGCGACAGCTCTAGCTTGTATCGATCCCAGTCTTCAACGTTTCCGGACCGCCTTGCGTTGTTAAACACCTTTCGTGTGCGACGTTTAGCCTCTGTAAGTTCACCATTCTGCCATAAAGTAGCGTTTTTCCTTACGGGATTTTCCGAGCACACGTCTTTGAAATCTGACACTAAGATTCCTGTTAATCGGTTTACTTGCTCGTTAAGTTGTCCTGGACTCCTCAGATTCTTGGCGTCTAGTGCTTTGAGGTGTCTATTTGTTTTCCTTGAGTAAATATCCCATTGTGCTGTTCTCGAGTTTTTTGGGTGAGAAAACAGCACTACCGATATTCCAGCATAACCACTGGTGGTCCGAAAATCGATGGCAGATTAGAAACTTGCCAGCTATGGACACTTTCTATTATACTTGGAGTTGCCAGGGTAATATCAATTACCTCAGCCCTATTCCTAGTAATAACTGTAGGTTTGTTACCTATGTTGAGAATGCTGAGGTTGGTTGACGTTAGAAATTCTAGCAAACACCTGCCTCTCTCGTTTATGTTGGTGCTTCCTCATTTTTCGTGGTGAGCAATTGCGTCACAGCCGATGACAGCATCAGATGTCTTGGCCGCTTCTGCCAATCTTCTAAGTCCGGGAGTGATGGGATCCATGTCGTATGGCAGATAGACCGCTAACAGGCACCGCTGCGTGCCGCTACCAGCGATTTTCTTCTCCCAACACACAGTGTTTGTATCCCCATCACAAAGCTGCGGTATCAAGATTGCATTCACCTCTTTTTTTGGCGACCATACAAGTGCTTGTCTTGTTCCTACCTGTTAGCTGGAACACACTGAAACTCGCACCGAATCCACAAACCGCATTCTTATACAGAAGCGGTTTCTGTATTAGCGCGATGTCAGTGTGCCCCCGACTGAGGTGCCGAAGCAGATTGGCCGTCGCCGCTCTACTGTGGTGCAGATTTGCTTGGATCACCCGCACTTCAGCTTCCCTTAGTCACCTCCTCCGCTTCAACCATCATAGTGATCCTCTTCAGCCCGAAGTGAATCTTAAAATCATACAGAGCAATCAAGTCGGCGAACGATTTTCACCAATTGCAAGCTGGCTTGTTTGCTTAGTCTCTGGTGTCAAGACAACTTTTTGCCACTGAACATTTTGAAGTGTCACCAGATGACTCTCACATAAAAATACTCCACATGTGTTCTCTTATTCTTTGTCTGGCCGATTTTTTTTTCTCTGGCTTTGTCTGGCCCTGTCAATTGTCCAGCATTTTATAGACCTGTGCGTGGTATTTGATTCAAAATTAAAATTTGATGTTCATGCTATGAATATGACGTCCAAGGCCTCTAAGATTGCTGGCTTTTTCTTGCGTTCTTCGTATATGTTTACCAACATTTCCTCCTGTATTCATTTATTTGTCTACTCAGTACGCAATATTTTAGAATACGCGTGCCAAATCTGGTGTCCGCGCTTTCAGTATTTATCTGACGCCATTGAATCTGTTCGCTGCTTTTGAAATTCAATATCCCCTATTGCCCCTACTTCTCTCGTCTTTCCATCGTATGTCCTCGTTGGAATCACGGAGATTGTTGCTCGATGAGTGTTTTCTTTTCAAACTTTCCCAAGGCATTTTTTGGTCAAATCTTGGATCCCAGATAACCAGACGCGAATCTAGTCGTCCAAGTCGTTCATCGGAGGCTTTCTCTGTTCCGTTTTCACGTACGGAAGTCTATATCCATTCGCCTTTGTTGTGTCTACCCAGAACACACAAGCCCTTAAGCTTGGTCCTCTCCCGCAATCTTTTTCACAATTCAAGGATATATTGAGAATATTACCTTGAATTGCTTTTTACCTTAGTTCTAATTTTAGTTTTAAAATTATTTCTTTTTCATTTTTACTTTTAATTTTTTTTTTGCTTTCTTGTCGCTGTAATTGGAGATATATCTGTAGCGCAAGGGATACATAAATAAATAAATAACCCTCTGTTGGCCCGTACTTTATCCGTGGACTCCCGATCAATTCCTAGCACAAGAACCAACTTTGCTGCACCAGTTAGATCGGGCTTCGCCGATTGGTTGCTCAGTTTGACAGCCTGGAATAATCTCAAACTTGAAACTTTTAGATCAGGGTTCTGTCTCTTCAACAAAGACATAGCATGTGAAGCGTTTGAGTGGGGCACCGCAACCTTAGCTGTTATTGACCTGGGCAAAGATGTCTACTCCACCACGTCCAAACCTGGATGGTCTTCGGAAATTTTCAGGACGGTAGACCGAAGCCACTCCGTCGTGCTCTTGCAGCTCTGCTATGTGGCTTAGCCACCGCTTCCTTCCCGATGACCTGCGATCCTTTCAGCTTGCCGCCTCCATTCTTGGTCACAGCTCTGCTAGAAGCCGACTCCACCGGCCAACGATTCGTTAGACCTGCCGCCAGACTGTTGGGTAGCTGCTCTGCTGAGGAGTACCGCTACTTCCATCGGACTCACAGCAGCTCCCGGAGCGGGTTCTCCATCCAGCTTCAAGGCCCGCAACCTCTCGATCGCCTGACCCTGTGCTGTTTCGCCTAGCGTTGTTGCCGATCGCATCACTTTTGAACTCCTTTGAAAGGGGCCCTGCTCTATTGAATTCCCTGCGGTATTACTGGCGGGAAGTTCGATTTGGTTTTTGTTGTCTTCTTTTTTGTTGCCGTCTTTCAGGTTTGGATTTCGCGTTCTCGGACAACAGCCGAGGTAATTGCCAGTATTCGCCTCGCACTACACTCCGCCCCGTAGGAACAAAGTATTGTTCCGATCGTCCTTCTTTCTCTTGGCATCGCGAGGCAGACTCCCCCACGACCTTCCGAGGGTTGCGTATGCTTACACAGTACGCTGAACCTGCGAACCTTGATGCCGAGGCAGCCAAGGTATCTCCGCTAGTCTAAAAGTTTGCTACTCTGTAGACCGCGGTTCGCCAGGTTCCAGAGCCGGGCAAAGTGAAGTTTTGGATCCAGAACCCCACAGGTGAACTTTCACCTCAGTCACCAGCACAGGCGCGTCACCCGGCCTCCGTGTCACCCCCGCGGAGAGAAACAAGGGTACCTCTCTGCCGGTTAAGGGCGAGGTCTCCGCTTACACAACCCATACAACTGGTGGCTGTACGGGCGTGCGTAAGCCCAACATAAAAAAAAACGGTAATAGAAACGCGCTATTTCATAACTTTTTAGCTCTTAAGGCTCGTAACCACCAGAGCTCGCGCTCAGATTTGACGTCATCGATGCTTGCACACTAGCTGAACGCGAACAATGTACGCGCTCTCCATCCGCAACGTCCACATCAAGTACGCAAACAGAAAAGTAGCTTTCGTGCTAACACTTTTAGTGTAGACATTTACTTCCATGCGCGCGTTCTGTACGCGCACTGCTTTTTTGCTTTCCGATCAGAATTTTTACAACAGTACATCCAAAAAAAAATTTTCGTGAATGTGCAAAATGGATTTTGATGAAGACAAAATTCTTATTCGTGCAGAATCCTACATAATATTGTCTAAATTTTCAAAAAACAAAAATATCCACAATGAAAGCCTCGCTTTTACATCCTATTTATTTCTACCCCATCACTTCGCATAATTTTTCTGATTTTCCCAAAAAAAAAAATTCTTTTTTTTTTCGTTTAGAAGCAATATTAAGGGGGGAGATACATGTAACTGCTAAAACAAAAACGATTTTTTTTTTATTGCATCAAAGTGTTCGAAATACTCTTAAAATATACCAAAAGAAGTTTTGAAACGATATTCATATTAGTTCTCGAGTTATAACCAGTTATAGACAGCGCGGCGTTCCCCAGGTCGGTGGAGCTTTAGAACTTTAAACGCGTTTTTCTCAAAGTAGTACTTTTTCAATTTCCGTACAAGATATCTACAAAAATATTGAACCTATTCGGCTCAAATTTATATCACATGTACAAAAGAGTATTATCTCATCGTTGAACCTACATTTTCTTGTAATATCGGAAAAATAATTAGTTTACCAATGTTTAAAACGTGATTTTTTTGAAAAAAAAATCGATTTTTTTTTTAATCTAATATTAATGTAAAAATTTGATTTTTTTTTCTAAATTTTATTGGTTCACCTATGAATTATAGATCTCATTAGCATATTTTTTTTTCTCTGAACGCTGCAAGTTTCTCGGAAAAGGCGTTAAGTTGTACGAGGCTGTTTTTGATGTGTTTTTTTCATTTGCTCGCATCGCCTCCATTTTGTGTTAAAAAGTTATTAGAAAAATATTTTCATTTACTATAAGATATGTACTTTGAGGATTTAATATTAAAAATTTTCTGAATAAACAATATATATATTTTAAGTCAATCTGAAATTAGCAATTTCTTTTCCATTTTACATGTATTTCCCCCCTTAAGCGATGAAGTACCATTCCATTGAAATTTTGTTATATATTTTCATCAACACTGCTTTACAAAAGGATAATCAACTAAAACGAACCTACTGGAATTTTAAAACGTTAATATTCCATTTTTAGAAGCAGGCTTGCAGGTGGACTGTATTTATAACGACTTCACGAAAGCTTTAGATAAGCTAGATTTTTTTTGTTTTACTGTAGAAATTATCCTCTTACAATTTCCACCAGCGATGTGTTAACTGGATTGCCTCTTACTGGTTTCACACATTCAAATCGTATCTTTTCGCGGTACGCTACCATCGGAATTCACCGTGATGTGTTTCCCAGGAGAACTACCTGAGACTGGTTCTTTGTTTTCCATATTAAAGATTTGCCGTCGGTATTAAAAAACTCATCTATATTATTGTATGCAAATGATGCCGAAACCTTTAAAAACGTAAACAATTTACCAACTTGTCTTGATCTTCAAGCTGACCTATATAATCTCTTAAACTGATGCAACAAACCGCTGAATCAACATTGACTAGCGTTCGGCCATATCGGTCACGCGAACAGCAGCTTCACTAAAATCTGAATACTCTTTGAGAAGTACAGCCTTAGCACATCCAGATTAAAAGAAGTACTCGATTTAGTAGTTCTGAATAGTTCATAATCATTTAAAAGCTCATTGGGTTGTTCAGAAAGTAAGTTTAACGATGTCAGCACTGCTCTTGGTGAGATGGCAGAACTATGAAATTTTAGGGACGTGATGAGAGAACTATTCTGATCAGTTTCGTGGGTTAATTGTGTAGTGTTTTAAAACATTTTAGCATGCAATTTCCGATGAACTTTCCTTCCAGAATATTTGCAGAATCAGAGTCTCAGGTTATACAATCAAATGGGTGGCATGACATTAATTAGAATCGATTCAGTATCTTTGATTCATTCTCCCTAACAGGATTTAAATAGGTAGATTTTCCAAGCTACTACTTACCTATAAACTCCCTGGTTTCTAAATTGATGGAGAAGTTACGACCAGTTTGATATGAAACAATTGATATTCAGGCCACTGGCCGCTGCAGATTTAATCGAAATTCTAATTCAGGTCACTAGCCGCTTTTAGAAAGGTTTTTATTTAAATAAAACAAAATAAATGTTTTCTAAAAAAATAGCTAAAAAGACCCATCAGCTTTCAAATTATGCACACTGCGAAACTTTTGTACAGACACAATTCTAGATTTTTTTGCAACAACCAGATAATCAATGTCCATAAATTTACTCTCGCGTAATCTAAATTCTGATTTATTTTATAATCTGCGGGTTTTACGCTCAGCGATAAGTGCCAATAGACTTGTGAGTAATAGAAAGCCAGTTTGATTTCTTGTGGTATCTTATTGTCTTCGTTTCGCAATTCAGTACGAGGTCACTCGACCATTTATCAACTAGCTTCAAATAAATATCGTCACCTGTGGTTTGTGGGTAGATAGCAGATAGTATTACCTCGACATTTAGCAAATGGCCAAAAGAGAAACACAAAGCCGAAATCGACATCTGCAGACGAGATGGTCTAGCTTGGTCCAGCATAGAAACAACCTCGAGGTTACGCGTATGCAAGGTACTTACCTTAAACGATTCACCCTGTGCCACCAGAGTTATATCCACCAGCTTCTCCTCACGCCGCAACGCATCGAGGCCAGCTAGTAAAACTCTAGAGTGCGCCAACGACTCGAAGTGTGTATTTGTATTTTGCAAAGTGATCGTCCACTCAAGGCTGTTGCCCGTCATCACGTCTGGTGTCTTGGCGGTTTTCAATTGCTATAAATAAAATGTTCTGCGAACTGGTATTCGCCGTTCCCGAGAACAGCTATTTGTCAATACTCATAAACCGATTTTTTACACTGTCTGGTTATTCGGAAATAATATTGGCACAATGTGCTTCTTTGCTACTAGATTCAGCTCTACTTTCTATTTGTTTGACTTTACTGATTGGTGTGTCAATTATCACCCCACTTCACGTGCTCGAATATCAACGAGCTCCATAAACTCACTGCATCGAATTAGAATTTTCGGGTGCTCTATTCCATATGTTTTAAATGGCGACCGGATCACAAATTGCACAAGAACCACACAAATTACCGAATAAAACTCTTTATTTCACCCGTGGCAATAGACAGAAAAGAAATAAATCACAGCTATTTTGCGCTCACCTAGGTGAACTGTCAGGTTCGGATTCAGGTGACGTTGAGAAGACTAGTTTCCGCCAGGTGAATTTGGACAGCGGGAAAGAACGAGAGCGGAAAAACAAGCAAGTAGGAGAATTTGAAAGAGTGATTCCCCTTCTCCACTGCAATGATTACAAAAGTAAACAAACTGCACTACCGACTAAACTATGTTCCATATTCGTAGCGTGCGTTCGCACTGCGCGAAACTGTTTCTCGAAACAGCGTTCAGACGATGTTTCACGGAACTGTTTGCTCAGCCTTGGTGTTCACATTGCGCGCAACGTAAGTGTGAAACAGACGAGCCATTAGTATGGGTGAAACAAACACGCCCATCACTTTTGTTAGTACCTCCAAGTATTGCTCCCACATTTGCTGTAATGATATTTATATATTTAAGCCAAAAAAGAAAAATAAAGGAAGTCCAATAACGAATATCTTTTCTACATATTGATCACCCAGATGCAATTTTCCTACTTTGTTTCGCATGAAACAAATATGCCCGCTCACACTACGCGAAACAATTGCATCGTCCCTTTGATCATGGCCTTCATATAAAAGGCCTATCGCAAAAGCAATTAACGTACAAGATGGCGGACCTAAGCTACTTTTCCCAACCAGTCCACACAGTGATGTTTTTGTTTTATGGTTATAAAGAAATTCACTAGATCCACTTACAGGAGATATGAGGAAACTCATATGTCATGTTAATCAATGTTTTTTATGGGATGTTTCACAAGCAATTTAGATATAAAAAGTCTTTAACATCAGACCTCATAATATCGTTTGAAAGAAATATCGTTTGAATGTAAGAATTTGCAGATTATCAAAATTTGAAGATTTTCAAAGTGGAATAAATCCTACCAACCACAAACGGCAATTGTTTACAATTCACATTGCCGAGAGTAGGTGGCAGGTATTCCAAATTGCAAAGTTCTCGCTTATGCAGCAAAATAAACACCTCACTTTCACGACACTTATCCGAAATATCTTTTACGCGACAAAAACTTCTAAAACAGTCTTCGGATAATAGGAAAATAGACTCTATTCCCTGATTAAACCGAGCAGCACCATTCACATTACTAATTGTCAGAGAAATGTCAAACAATTGTCATTGTGCAATGCCCAATAAATCTTAATAATGAGAGGACTACACCATTTTAAAAAGTAGCTTAATACCTGCCAGATTGCAAGTCTAAATAGGCCTTTTATATGAAGGCCATGATTCAACCGAGCAGCACCATTCACATTGTTAATTGTCAGAGAAATGTCAAACAATTGTCATTGTGCA
The DNA here is from genome assembly GCA_947369275.1 of Nemotelus nigrinus. Classification (NCBI taxonomy): domain Eukaryota; kingdom Metazoa; phylum Arthropoda; class Insecta; order Diptera; family Stratiomyidae; genus Nemotelus; species Nemotelus nigrinus. The sequence continues at coordinate 71,910,950 of OX376374.1, forward strand.
ATTCCCAATAAATCTTAATAACGAGAGGACTACACAATTTTAAAAAGTAGCTTAATACCTTTCAGATTGCAAGTCGCGATAGGCCTTTTATATGAAGGCCATGGCTTAATACTTGTCACATTGCAAGTCGCGATAGGCCTTTTATATGAAGGCCATGGTGCAACTTATGCTTTGCGTGGTTTACCTCGGCGCATATGCGCACGTACGGATAAAGACTCATCACTGGTTGAACCTATTAACACGAGTTGAGTTGACTTGTGTAAATCTGAACTGTCAGGCGAGCTTGTAGGTTATGTTGGGTTATGCTATTGAATCCAGAAGTTGAGTCTGAGTCGGTGTGCGTCCGTGAGTAAGGATTCTAAAATTTCGGTACACAACTCGTCGTAATTAAAAAACTCGCCATAACCAAGCAATTCGTGTGAAATTCATCTTGTTTCCGCAATGCGTTTAACTAATAAACTATACGCTCAACATCTTGGCTGGTGGTTTAAGCAGCAATGGAAACGTCAGGGACAGAGGGTTCCAATCGACACCGGTGCTCAAGCGCATCTAGAAAAGTTAGGAATAAAGGTAATAGATGCGGTGGAACTCGTTAAACAATGGAAAATTGAGAGGTAATTTACATTCATATAACCGGCATTAGTATCGTCGTTTTGCTTCTTCTGACAGCGAACGCATCGAGCACCCGGAACTTGAGCCGCCTGTAGTAGAAGTTAAAGAAAAAGAACCAGCATATGTCCTTAGCGATGAAAATGTGTTGCTAGAAGGTGCTGAGCAGGCGCAAGTGCTTTTGAAAACGATAGAAGTAGATGGGTTTCCGGCGAATTTCGAAGAAAAATTGGGCAAAATAAAGCTTGCTGCAAATACTGACAGGAACGTTCAAAATGCAGTTCTTTCTTCCCATCTTTTCGATAGTGTGCAAAAGAAAACTGCAATAGTGAAAATTCCGGAAAGACCAGCATTTGTCACACCACGGAATTACGGAATACCTGATGATCGTAAGAAGTGAGTATAAAATAGTTGCTAAGAACGCACTTAACAATTTAGTTGGCTGCTGGTATGAAAATGGATAGTGATTTTAAACAATAGTGTTTGTATATATATTCTAGGCTCTACTCGTAGAAGGGTATATTATTACAATGAAATAATCGTCTTTGCATTGATCTTTCGTAGTCTTAGCATTGACCTTTCGTCGTCTCCTCTCGGAACTTGTCTTTCTGCAGATGTGTAGCGGTTTTATAATGAGATGAGATTTGTCAGAGCATCTCAACTGAACCGAAGTTCAGGGTAGAGCCTGCCAAGTGATTTGATGGCCGAACCATCAATAGGGTAAAAAGAATTGATGGCCCCTGGAGAAGGGTGTCCTAAAAACGGCTGTGGGGGCACCTAGTCCGCGGAGCACCATTAGTGCGAGCACCCTTTTACCCAATCCCGATGGATGCTGCAGCTTTATGCGGCTGGGGTTGGTCAAGAAAATGCGGGGCTGATCTGTTCTAAAAAAAATGGCGGTCGCTATTTGTGTTTCATTCGTCATATACACACAGTAGCCGCAATATACAAAAAAGGGGAGAAGGCTTTCCCCCGTAAAGTGCCAGGAATATCTATCAGATATAGGCTGACAAATAGACCCAGCCAAGCATGGCAAAGCGTGCAGCTAGTGAAAAGAGGAACTTCAAACAAAAAAAAGTAATCCTATATTGGGGAATAATTGCTTCCATCCAACAGGCGATAGACCAGAGGCAAGCAGCCTTAAGCCCCTTATTATTTTGGACCACTAACCTCTTGTGGTGTTAGGGTCACGCCACCTACTGACTCTAGTGCAAAACAAGTGGCCACTTCATCTCGTAACTTTTCACCTATCATTTGCATATCACCATCCTCGGCACTATAACCGGGGTCCGTTCCTGGGTGGAATTCTGAAACTCGGTCCGAGTGGTCGTTTTAGAGTTCTGTCGAACTCGTCTCGAAAACGATTTCCGATTATGAAACTCGATCGACTTACAAATGATGAAGTACTAGACGATTCTTGTACAATACTGAACGAATGATTCCAAATCTGACATATCTGGGATTACGGAAGGGGTAAGGGCTTCAGCGTGAGAATAACACTTTTTTAACGATTTTTTTTTAGAAATATGGATTGAGCAAATTTATTTAATTATCATTTCATATCGTTTTTATTATCATTTCAATAACATTGTGTAATTTTTTATGCAAATATCAACAAACAAACCGGTGACAAACGTTTATCAAGAATGTCTTTGGAAAAAGACGAATTGCGGTGTTCATTGTAGCTCAGCTGAAAATTATCGGAAATCAAACAACATTAAAATTTAGTCAAAGGATTATCAAATCCTCCCCCAACGATCTCTTATTTCTATTTTTTCATTTTTAAATTTTTGGTGGTCATTTGAAGGGAAAATTGCTATTTTTCACGCAAAATTTGGCCTTTTTCTAGGTGGAAAACCCCCTTAACGTAAAAAAAATTCTAAAACTTATCGTTCGAGAGAAGTATTTTACATGTAGAAAGTTTGTGCCAAGTTTCCAATGAATCCGTAATGTGGTTTTTAAATGGCAGTGAACACGAACTTTTAAAGAGTGGTTTTGAGAAAATGACTACTAAACTCCGAGCTGTCCGAGCTACAATGATAGAGGAGATGGGACTTAGTATTCAATAACTTCGAGAGTTTTGCTCTGATTGACTTCCAATTTGGGGACTATATTCTTTAAATGTTTCAACTATAAGATAAGTTTATAATTTTTTTTTTCACAAGTGCTAGCCCTTACCCCCCGTTTAATTCGAGAGTCACGTGCTAGTAAACGTTTTGGATTTGGAATCCATGCTACAGAGGTCCGGATCATGACTTATTAATGTGGAGAATGAGTAAAGAAAAAGTTTTTCCCGGGGCAGATTCGACATTGACGAAGAATTCGTGGCTTTTAGGGAAATTATAAAGTGTAATGAACTGTTTGAATTGTTATTCCTCTTAATAAAATTTTAAGTAACAATAAATAATAACAGTTATAAAAAACATAACTTTTTTCAAATTCAATCGTTTCAGCCGATTTGCGTCAATTTCACCCCTAATAAAATTATACTCAAGCCTTGAAGATTCGAATTTATGTGTGTTTTATGTACATATAATGTCTCATGCAGTCTAAATGCAGCTTAATAACTGAATATCTTAGAAATATGTATACTAACATTGTAAACAAGCAACCTCTTCAAAAAAAAAAAGAAGTTACCAAAGAAAACCTTTTGAATTGATCAACTCGAACACTAAATATCAAACGACTAAAAATTATTTGTTTCGAGTTGTCAAGTCCGAATTCCGTTTCCTACTCGAAACTAGTACATTTTTCATCTTCGAGTGCAGTTCAGCTCGTAACGAGTTTGGTAATCGCGAATTCGTTCTATACTCGAAAATGTCACTCGATTCGGGTTTCATAATTTCACCCGGTCTCCTTCAACAAATTTTACTATTGCTCCCGATAGCGAGTCGATGTCATCCAATTAGGCACCCCTAAGCACCGATCTGCCGTAAAATCTACCGCAAAGGGTTTCACAAGCAGGTTCCTCTCCGCTCATATGAGCTAGGTGCCCTGCCAACCGGAGTCTACTGAGCTTTACCTTTGTAATTATTTAGGGGAATTTACACATGCGTCCATGGTTTTTAGAACGCGGGAGTAAAGTGGAAGAGAACGGGTACGTTTATGTGTATTTTCTTTCCACTCCCGCCTTCTAATGGATCGCATGCACTCATGTGTAAAATCCCTTTATCAGCTTCTAAGTAGATAGCGTACAACTCGTGGTTGTGGCGTCTCCGGAATCGCCCCTCTTCACATATGGGGCCAACGATTCTCCGCATGACTTTCCTCTCGAACGCAGCTAAGAGGTCAGAGTGCCTTTTGCAGAGCAACCAAGTCTCGGATCCATACGTGAATACTGGCAAGACATGGCCTTGTACAGCAGAGGCTTTGATGTTCGGATTATTTGCATATCATTCAACGATATTCCTGTGTCGGTTTTGCACGGAACACTACTCGGAAGTTTTTGGTTACACAATGATGCGACAATATATTAAATTTATGTTTCATCTTTTGTTTGTATGTCTTCTTTTGTTTGTATGTTTCAATGAACTTTCATTCGAATTTTGTCCTAAAAGCGTGAAAATTTGACACGAAAGGAGAAAGTGAACAAAGGAAAAAGAAAATATTGATGCATGTTCGTTTAACTCCTTCAAAAATTTTAACAAAAATTCATCGTCCTTATAAATTTGAATATATCCCGCTCAAACTCTAAATCACTTGGCCAGTGCGAACGGCTCACCTATTTTCGTTGTCGGAGTGTAGTGCGAACGTACTATAAGTGGTAAACTTACTTTTATATTAAAAGAAGTAGGCGATGCAAGTCGATGTGCAAATAAAAACAAAGTAAATCATTCAGCTCTCTCTTGACAGTCATTGAACACAGCCATTGCCATGCTAGACGATCCTATTTCCAGAGACAATATTGTGAAAATGATAAGGGAGCTCTTACTCCAAAACAATGAGCTGAAGTTCAAGATGACATGGGTTGGTTCCTGGTCATTAAAAAATCACACTAATCTTCAAAGGTTACCCCATAACTACTACTTTGAGTATTGGTAAGGTATCAGCACTAATTTTAGATGATGCAAAAAAGTATGGTACTCTGAATTAGAAGTCTTCACAATTATCCGTGAATAGACACGTATCTGGCGTTCAGAAAAAAATGCCTGGTTCAACTCAATTAAAATGAAACGTAAGAGCATTAAATGTAGAGATGGGTTTATACTAATATTTCTTGATATTGCTTAATACGAATATATGTATTAGTTACACGATATTATAATATCTTAAATATTAATATATTACTAATATTTGGTTTTAATAATTTCTCGTTGTACGGTATTATGTGTGTATTTTGATTTCATGGCCATAAATGAAAGAGTTATTTGAGTTTTTCGACGAGTTCAACTAGAATCGGCACCAAAAAGATATTATGCATCTGCCACCCCTTCAATTGTAATAGTAATAATTCGAATAGTGAAAGTTTTCCATTACTCAAAAACATCAATTTCTATTCGCTTACTTCTACACTTTCGTTTCGTTCCCACTAGTAACGCAGCCCATGGACTCTTCAATATGCTCATCACATTTGAACATTCACAACAAGTTAAATACCAAAATATCTATTCCGTGAGCTATTTCATACTGCAAATTGTCCGCTCTTAATTGTTTTAACATATGAGAAGAACGATCAATTTTCTTCTATTATCATTTTAAATTCCAAACAAATGCATCCCACTGTGAAAATGCCTATTTATTATCACCTTAATATATCTCCACCAACTAATATTCAACAAACATATTCAAATTTTTAGTTCAAGAAAAATCGCGAATGCAAAAACGGCTCTGCCTTACGATCCGTATGAATTCATAAACCCTATTTCCATCCACGCATCAATTTACTCAAACCTAGGTGCGTTCACAAAATTAATTAATCAATAGAATATTTTACTTATTTTACACCATTTAAACAAAAAAAAAAAAAAAACGATTGTGTGGAAATTTTCGAAGACTTTTATGAATTTTACGCAAAGTTGAGGACGAAAACACAAAACCTAATATGAACCGTGTAAGAACCGTGTATGTGTGAAGGGATTTCGTTCTGTTCGGTTGCAACCGAAAACGAACCAAACCGAATGGAACCTCATATGTGTGAAACAAGCCTAAATAGTTAATGAATATAATCGTTAACATCACTAAAATGATATATTCACCAAACAATAGTTCGAATATTTTTCCTGCTCAGAATTCATTATTTGCCTTTTTCATCCATTGCATCTTAAATCTCGTCATTTACATTTGCATGAATATACATAATTGCATGGTTGTACCTCATTCGCACCCTCTTAGCGACCCTAATTATCTTCTTGTTTTATCAGTCAAGCCCTTTTTAGACATGAGTTCATGCATCCACGCGTCCATGCGATCTAGCGTGTTTTCCTTACACGAGTCAATTTTTGTTTATATAGGCGGGTTTAAAGCGAACGAGGTGGAGAATGTTGATTCATGTACAATAGATTTTATAATGATTTCTTTGACTCAGTGGCATGTGTGGATGATTCGTTGATGATCATTTCAGTATATGTTTTGTGGATGATTATATTATTATATGATGATGTGGATAAAATTTACGTGCATGACAATTACGAAAAAATTTGAATGCATATGAATATCTAGACACAAACATATATATGTAGGTATATATAGTCGTATGGATAAATATATACAATTTTCTGTTACCAATATATTTGTACCGAGCAAAAAAAAAAACATCATTATTAGCGTGTAAAATCCATCCACCTATCGCCTTAGCCCCGCCTTCCAAAAACTGGATTTGAGTTGACTTGACTCGTGAAATCTAAAAACGCATGGACGCGTGGACACATGGACTCATGTCTAAAAAGGGCTTCAAAGGTTCTTAGTACAGTCGAAGCATGGTCACATTAAATTAACGGCGGCATCTCAGTGATTAGTTTTGTAGAAAGGAGCAGCACTGGGAATAAATTTTATGGCATTGGATTGCCACTAATAGGTAACGAATCGACCCAACGCAATGAAAAAACAAGATAATAATAATAATACATATTCAAATTTTTTACTGTAATAATATATTAGAATAGATTAAGTATTATAATATATTAAAATAGATTCGTAGCAAGTCGTTTTTGTACACTTGCTGCTAGGCAAATTTTGCCACAAAAAGCCAGCTACAAAAAAATGTTGCTGCTGCAGTACGCGAACAGACCTAATATCTACATAATTACCGTCGGCTACCATTAATGATTAATGGTCGCCAAACTTTTGCTGAAAATATTCTCATTCTTCAGTTTAGCAAGATGCCTGCATCCGAAAACTATTCTCCGTTTCGAATCATAGAATTTGCGAATTACTCCATTAATTTCATTACTTCATTAATTGCATTACTTCAAGAACAAGATCAGTTTATTCATTCACCCAAACATACGTACGAGCATACATATATCGACAAAACTTACCTCCAAATGAACTCATTAAACTAGCCTGATTCGCGCTCATAAATATATCATTATATGAGCGATCCTACACTATCCAAGCCATAAAATTGAGCAGATATGCGAAATTGTAACAAAGATCCTGTCAATGGTTAAATAACTTAACGAAACATTCATTAGCATCACTAATACGATATATTCATTAATACTTTAACTAATGCCTTAACAACATTAACTAATACCTTAAGTAATGTCAAATATTAGTTTGGCAATCACTAACGCCGCGTCCACATTGGCCATGGGAGATGTCATAACATTCGACTTGCCATGCAAATGGAAAATGTAGACGGTACATGGCATACCATATTTGATGGCATACCATAAATGTCAAGCCATATGGCAAGACATTTGCATGGCCATGAGTATGGCCATATTCTGACAGTTGTTCCTTTTCAAAATGGCGATGTCGAGGGAAATAGTGCTACAAACCCTAAACGAATGCAAAAAAAGATTGCTTATGGAAATATATGTTCGCCTCTTCCTCAATTAACGCCTTTCCTCACATTCTGCTTCCTCTAACCTTCGCAGTGCTCTCAAACACCGGATAGCGGGCATATGTTCACAGCTGAATGATATTTTCAAAATGATATGGCATGACATACCGTTGCCCAGGCATCAGATGACATGCCATAAACTGACATTCGTTGCCACCGCATATGGCAGAGCTCATGGCCAATGTAGACTCAGGGTAATACCTTAACTAATGCCTGAACAACATTAACTAATGCCTTACCTAGAGTCCACATTGACCATGAGCTCTGCCATATGCGATGGCAACGAATGTCAGTTTATGGCATGTCATCTGCGGCCTGGGCAGCGGCATGTCATGCCATATCATTTTAAAAATGTCGCTCAGCCGTGAACATGTGCGCGCTATCCGGTATTTGAAAGCACTGCAAAGGTTAGAGGAAGCGGAATGTGAGGAAAGGCGTAAATTGAGGAAGAGGCGAACATATAATTCCATAAGCAATCTTTTTTTTGTATTCATTTAAGATTCGTAACACTATTTCCCTCAACATCGCCATTTTGAAAATGAAAAACTGTCAGAATATGGCCATGCTCATGGCCATGCAAATGTCTTGCCATATGGCTTGACATTTATGGCATGCCATCAAATATGTCATGCCATTTACTGTCTACATTTTCCATTTCCATGGCAAGTCGAATGTTATGCCATCTCCCATGGCCAATGTGGACGCGGCGTTAAGTAATGTCAAATATTAGTTTGGCAATCACTAATGCCTTAACTAATGCCCGTGTTCCATTATTACTATTTAGTACTCGCAAGTACTTCTGGCTACTTCCAACTACTCGCGCTCTCGTTCGCGAGTAGTTCATGAGTAGTTACGCCTTTTTTTGCCGTAAGGTGGTTATGTTAGTTGTCATTGGTAGTGTTACCTGTCAATATGTGGTTTTGATTTTTTCATGGTTATGTTGAATGTTTTGGTAGTTAGGAAATTAGAAATAGCCCTCACAATGTGTGGAAAGTCAAAAGATGTAATTTTCTGCTAGTTCCTTTTATATTCTTTATCGATTGTGGTAGTTTATACTAGTTGTTTTCTCCCTTATTTTCAACTGTTTTAGATTTGAAAACTACATATCATTTGACAGGTTAGTATCTGCTCGTATGAACGAAGATGGCGTTCCTTTTGTGCTCTACTCCCAAGTACTTGCAAGTACTAATTAGTAAAAATGGAACACGGCAATTGTCAAATATTAGTTTGGCTCTGTTTTAAATATTTGTATTGCTTTCGCCCATACGAGGCATTTGAGGTGGGATATGAAGTACTGGTGGCACAGTTCTTGGGGAATTTCAGCAACAGGGCGTAACAGTGAGAACCAAATACTAGGTTCCCAGTAACAGTGACTAGAATATCGGCTCATCCCTACGCAAAGTTAATCTCATGTCAGAGGTTATAAACGATGTTTGGTTCATTCTTGCTGCTGGATATTCACTTTTTCAAATTCAAATATCGAACGCAGTTGTTAGTATTTTAATTTTTCTTTACACCATTCAGATATTTGATCAGCTACTTCAGTAGGCCATTTTAAAGAAGGATCTGTCTTTGCAAACACCAAAGAAATTCGATACTAGATGATAAATAAAAATAAAAAGCGGCAAGATCTACTTTTCTGCATAAATTATTTTTTTTATTTTACATTTACTGTTTAATATTTTACTTTTTCTTCGTTAGATTTTTAGAAAAATTTAGATCAATTAGACTTTAGAAAATAATAACTGATTTATCATGGAAACCAGATGGTCTTAACACTAATCATTACCGGTGCAATATTTGCAAAGTTTCACCAATATGTTGTTGAGTATGATGGAGCATGTTGTATTTTCATGCAGAATATACTGAAATCACTCAGATTTAACGAACAGCTCTAAAACAAACTAAATCTAAAACGTGAATATGTTTTTTGGCTATTGCAAACTCGAAGGTAATGAAAACTGATTGAGTTATTTAACGTTACATTATGGATTATCAATAGCCACTATTCGGATACTCGGACTCGGTTGGTTCCTAAGTCACGGTGACTGAGGAACAGTACTAGAATTTGTATGAGAAATATCATTGTTAATTGGTGCAGGGATCGCACTTCAGCCGCTGCTTTTGGTTTTGTATTCGGGATCCCTCGCTGCCTTGCATAATTTTGCGAAAACGATGGTATGAAAGTCTGGATAGCTATAAATCTAGCGAAAGGCCGAAAAAAGTCACTAAGCCACATATCTAATATAAAAACGGACACTGGATAGGAAAGGATAGTGTAGAGCCAAAGCGAATATTTTCAACTAACACTTTTGCAACATCGGGAAAAGCATGGCACAAAAAATTACCAATACAACACATTTTCTTCTCACGATTAGTGAATCAGCAGATGAAGTCATTATAACCATTGAGAATATGAAAGGCCAGGATTCGATAACATTACGGCACAATGCCTCAAAAAAATTTAAATTTATATTAGCAAACCACTATCATATTTAGCCTCGCTCAGTTGTAAATGCGGAATTTTTCCTCAAATTTATAAAACCACAGTCATAGCACCAATTCACAAGTGCAATGGCAAATTATATGTTAATAACTACCACCCAATTTCTTTACTGTCTAACATATCCAAGTTTAAAGAGAAACTCGCAAAGAAAACGTTTTGTAGCGACTATGAATTGATTTGAAAGATAATTCACTGTTCTAAATTTGTAACATAATAGTAGGCAGTCAGTAAAGTGACAGAAGAAAATAATTTGTAGGCAGTGGGTCAAGATTAAAAATACGAAAAATAAAAAATTAAAATAACAAAAAGTCAAGATCGTAATAATACGTTTTTTTCATTTATAATATCAGTCTCATACCTACATGTTGGTGACCCCTGAATATCGATTTTTGTAAATACAAAAACTGCAAATTACATATTCGTGTCGTACCGCATAAGGTACCATGCCACCAAAAATTCAGGACGAAGCAGATGAAAACTCAGGAAACTATTCTGAAGATGCAAATAATGATACACCAGTGGAGTCACAGCAGCCTGTTTGTAACGCGTTGCATTTAAAGCTCCCGGAATTTTTCACGGCTAATCCTGAGCTGTGGTTCTATCAAATCGAGTCTCAATTCACGGTTGCTAAAATTATATCGGATCGACTCAAATTTCATCATGTAGTTATCCAACTGCCAGCGAGCATCGCATGCAAAGCTTTCGATATTATCAAAAATCCGCCAAAAGTCGATAAATTTCTTGTCTTTCGAGCAAGAATAATTGAAGAATTTGCTGATAGCGAGCAGACCAATTTAAGGAAATTGCTGCCCCAAATCCAATTGGGTGATAGAAAACCTTCGGTTTTACTTTCTAAAATGCGACAATTAGCATCAGCAGCTATCAGCGATGAGATCTTAAAGACTCTATGGATACAAAATTTGCCCGAAACTGTACGTGCAATTCTATCGGTATCGTCGGAGCCTTTACATGGTTTAGCGAAAATTGCCGACAAAGTTTTTCATCGCGCGTGACATTTGTATGTGTTCGAAAAATTGTAAAACGGGAGTTTCAGTTTAAATCGTTGTTTCAGTTTAATTAGGAAGGATAAAATATATAACGAAATTCCGAGGTTTTTCAGCTGCAGCGAAAGTGAGTGCTGCCAATCATGAGCAGCGGCACTAATTGTGGCAAGTGCCGAAGAGTGGTGAAGGATGACCACCAAAGCATAGCTTGCGAGGGCTTTTGCGGCGATAGGTGGTTTCATATCACCTGCATCAGTATCTCCACCCAGGAATATAATAACATCGCACAATTGGGTGACTTGGTAAAGTGGTTCTGCAGTAAATGCAATGCTACTTTAAAAACAAGCCGTGAAGATAAAATTATTTCACAAATTGAATCAACTCACCGGCTAGTAAAGAAAATAGAAGAAAAGCTTGAAAATATTCAGGTTGATGCCTTTAAAGAACCAAAAAAGCCATCATATGCGGACATGCTAAGACAACCAAGTGAGCCAAAGCCCAAAAAATTCAATAGAGGCATCGTAATCAAACCAAGGAAAGAGCAGGATCCTGGGAAAACCATCCAGGATTTAAAAGAAAAAATAAAACCATGCGCATTGAAAACTCCGGTTGAGTATACTAAGCCACTCCGAAGTGGGGGCATAATAATAAAAACAAATTCACTGGAGAACTCGGAAATTTTATTAAAAGAAATAAACGAGAAAATGTCAAACAAATACAGTGCAGAAATTACTAAGAGGAAGCTTCCCCGACTAGTGATCAAGGGTCTTCAAAGAAAATACACAACGGACGAGTTAAAAGATGAGATAAAAAACTTAAATCATTCAATTAATTTGGATGATGTATTTGAGGTTGTGCACACGAGACAAATTAAAAAATCTGGTAAATGGATAGCATTTGTTGAAGTCGGGGGAAGGCTATTTGATCGAATAGTTAACCAGTACATCAACATTGATTTTGGGACACATTTTGTCATCGAGGACCATAACATCATGAGATGCTACAAATGCCAGGGATTTAATCACAAAGCATCAAATTGTCAAAAAAACGACATCTGCGCTAAGTGTGCTGGTAGCCACCAGACAAATGCTTGCACGGTTGCAGAATTAAAATGCATAAACTGCTCCCAAAAAAGGAATAACAACGTTAAACATCGAGCGGATAGTTACGAATGCCCTGAATACAAAAAAATGATTGCAATTAATGAACATAAAATAGATTATAGTTTTTAATCCACTTCAAAATGAATCAAAGTAAATTATTAAAAATATTGTACGCCAATATAAGGAGCATTCGCAACAAATCCGATGATCTAAACGTCTATCTAGCTACGAATGACATCAGTGTAGTTATTCTTAATGAAATATGGATATATCCAAATGAAGAGCATTTATATACACCAAACGGGTATACCAGCTATTTCTGCTGCAGAAACGTTCGCCGTGGAGGAGGTACAGCAATATTTGTAAAGTCAAGCATAGGATCAAGACTTATCACATCTTCTAAAGTGTTCAACACAATCATAGTGGAACTTCAGCTGGACCGGGAGAAGATTAAAATTGGCACTTTCTACAAAGCCCCATTCGAGGACAATAATTGCTTCCTAAATTACATCGATTAGCTTTACTCATCAAATGAAAAGATAATAACAATTGCCGACACAAACATCGATCTTCTGTCTTGTGATGTCATAACATCCAACAACGCAGTACAAATAAATTCGATCAGGCCGACGCGCGTTACTGAGACCTCGAAAACCTTACTTGACCATATTGTTGTAAGAAGTTCAGACCTGATGGAACGAGTTTCTTATAATGATGATGAATGGCCAGACTTAGACCATAAGGTACTGAATATCTTGATCAAGACTTGCCTTAAAGAAAAGTTGCCTCCGAAGAAAATAACGATCAGCACTGTCAACAAAATCGAATTCGTGAAGTATGTGACGCAAGAGTTGAGCAGCAATCCGCATGTAGATATTGAAGAACTAATAAGAATCCTATCTGAAGCGAAAATCAAAGCAACATCTAGGAAGCAGGTAAGGGTTCGCAATGAATCGTGGATCTCTAAAAGCGTTATTGACGTATCCAGACTCAAACGAAAAGCCTATAAAATGTGGAAAGCAGATCCCAACTGTGTGATGAAACGACAAAACTACCAGCATCTAAAAAACCAGTCAAATCGATTAGTAAAGGAAGAGAAAAAGAAATTTTACGCTAAAAGATTCGAAGCTTCATGCGGAAATATCGCTAAATACTGGAAAATAGTAAATGAACTGGCTAAAATACAAAAAGGCACTTCTCGGACCGCAACATGCATCAAGGAATTACAGATGGATGGATCATTGATTTCCTCTAGTGAGGCAATTGCGGATCACTTAAATAAATATTTTGCAGCGATTGGGTCAGATATCACGCAACATTTTTCTCAAATATCTGAACAACACCATTTTTCAAACCCAAGTCAAACATCTAACATACATTTGAGACCAACAATACCTAGTGAAGTGGCAGAAATAATCGAAAATTTAAAAAACGGCGTGTCACCAGGTATCGATAACATAACATCAGAAGACATCAAAATGCTTAAGCAGCAAATAACGAAGATTTTAGTGAAAATCATCAACAGCCACTTACAAGCCGGTACATTCCCGGCATGCCTTAAATTGTCGAGATTAACACCAATTTTTAAAGGAGGTGACCCTACCAATCCTTCAAATTATCGTCCAATAGCAGTCACCAGTGTGCTAAGCAAAGTGTTTGAAAGAGTCATAAATGCTCGAATAATTGAGTACATCAAAGAAACATCAATTTTGGCTCCAATGCAGTATGGTTTTCAGGAACACAGCAGTTCTATTGCGGCTACGCTTGACGCGGTTCAGTTCATAAATCAATCGCTGGATAAAGGTAACTACGTGGCAGCAATTTTCGTCGACCTAAAAAAGGCTTTTGATACCATTGACCACGAGATTTTGTTTCTGCGACTGGAAGAGTATGGGATTTGCATGAAATTTAAAGCTGTTATTAAAAACTACCTTTTGGATAGAAGAATAGTGACAAAACAAGGAAGCTTCACCAGTCAGGAATGTTCTGTAAACAAGGGTATTCCACAGGGATCTATCTTAGGACCTTTACTTTTCCTTATTTATGTGAAAAACGTTCAAGATCTCAGGCTTTCTGGTAATATAGTTTTGTTTGCTGACGATACACTCCTGTTATATGCTTGAAAAGATGAGACAGCCATCCAAAGTACAGTAAATATGGATTTGGATAAATACTTGAGATGGCTGCGCCAGAGCAAACTCGTTATAAATGTCCACAAAACTAAATACATTATGTTCCAACAAAAAAATAAACGTCCTATTAATCCATGCATTCAAATTGATGGAGTTCAACTGGAGAAGGTCGAATCAATAAAATACCTGGGATTGATTTTGGATGAAAAGATGTCCTGGACCCACCACATCAACTACATCAGGAAAAAAATTGCACCATTTATCGCAACACTAAGAAGACATGATTTCCTGGAAAAAGGCACACAACTTCTAATTTTAAATGCGTTTATCTTATCTACTGTTAAATATGGAGCAGTCTTGTGGAGTCAAACATCTAAGCATAACATCGAGCTAATTGGGAGACTTGTCATTAAGGCGATAAAGGTTATATTTAGGTTGCCGACCTTAACACCAACGGTCGATGTGTACACTCGATCAGGGTTGTTGAGCATCCAACAGATTATTAATCTTGAAAGAGGCAAAATAATTTACCAAATTATCAACAACGGACTAAAATGGCCAGTTATTCCTCGAACTGTTGGAGAGTTGACTAGCAGAGAAATAAGATCAGCCAGCAACCTTTTAGTTTGCAAACCAAGAACGCATAGATTAAAGCTAGATCCAATACAACAGGCTATAGCCTTCTACAATACATTGCCAGATCCGTTAAAGAACTCAACCAATATCATGAGATTCAAAGAAAACTTAAAATTGCACATAAAAATTAACAACGCACAATGACAAATAACACCAGAGTTTTTTCTATACTTTTCTCTGGACACAAGTCAATGAAGACAATAATAAGTTAATAAAAGTGAGTCTGTCTTATTGATAAGAATTATGCTGTCCCTTATACCAACAAATTAGTTGTTTGGGAAGCACTATGAAAAACTTACTGGAGGGTAAAGATGGTGCACATGGACTGTGCACGCTGATAGAGTGATGGAGAGAGTGGAAGGAAGGAGGAAAAAAAAAATCTGGGAATCTACTGACGTTCATCAGGTTTACACAACTGCAAAACGTATAACTTCTGACGAAAACACTGGATCACTTCAAAGGCAATTAAAGAAACTAGAAGCAGAAGTCCAGAAGCTGCGTAACGCAAGACAGCGTACTCAACCATCGTCAAGTTCGGATAAACTTCGCCGCAGTACTAGCAAACCCAAGTACAAGAACTGCTGGTATCATCATAAGTTTGGGCAGAATTCAACCAAATGTGTGCCACCTTGCCAATTCAAGAGTTCGGAAAACTAAAGCAACAAGTCTGTTTCGAGGTGGACGAACTTGGCGTATCCACACCACGCCTTTTTATATACGATAACCTTACTAAACGTAGATTTCTTATAGATACAGGCGCAGATGTATCTGTCATCCCATCAACACTAGAATCTAAACAGTACGATGTCAGTACTATCAATTACAAACGACTCTATGCTGCTAACGGATCAGTAATTAATACATACGGCCAAAAAAAACTTACCGTTTCACTCAACTTACGCCGCACATTTGAATGGTGCTTTGTTGTCGCCGATGTTAATACACCGCTAATAGGAGCAGATTTTTTGAAATATCACAGCCTAGGAGTAGACTTAAAGCGACGAACACTTGTAGATACATCAACGAAACTCAACACCATGGCCATCGTTATAAAATCTTCAACACCTCAGGTAATGCTTACTAATTCTAAGGATCCATTTGCGAAAATATTACGAGACTATGAAAAAATTTTGCATGACCATTCAAAACAATGGTAACACATTGCATTGTCACTAAAGGTCCACCGGTCACATCAAGAGCAAGAAGATAGTCTATCGACAAACTTGCTGCTGCTAAAGCAGAGTTTAATGACTTACTATCGAGGGGAATATGCCGGCCATCAAAGAGCAATTGGTAGTTGGCGACCGTTTGGTGATTATCGCCAACTCAATACCATTACAATACCAGACAAATACCCGATACCGCACATACAAGATTTTGTATGTATTTTACATGGGAAAAATATTTTCACCAAAATTGACTTAAAAAGGCTTTTATTAGATTCCGTGAACCGTGCAATGTACCAAAAACTATATGACTTAATGACAACTTACTATATGAGTTCGCATTTATGACATTTGGTCTCAGAAAAGCAGCGCAGACATTTCAACGACTAACTGATGAAGTTCTTCGCGGACTCGATTTTGTCATAGCGTATATAGATGATATTTTAATCGGAAGTCAGAGTATCGAGCAACATGAAAAGTATGTTAGAATCGTTCTGGATCGCCTTTCGCAGCATGGACTAAGAATAATCCCGGATAAGTGCAAATTCGCAAGTTTCGAAGTAGCATTTTTGGGTCACTTAGTTACACCCCAAGATATTAAACCATTACCTGGTAAAGTGGAAGCCATAACCCAATTCGAGAAGCCTCTTGTTGCAAAAGAACTCCGAAGATTTATAGCCATGATAAACTTCTACAGGCGTTTCCTCCCAAATGCCGCAAGTATTCAAGACAAACTGCAATGTCTTATTAAAGGTAACGTTAAAAATGACAATTCCGTTATGGCTTGGACTGAAGACACATCTAATGCGTTCGAAGAATACAAAAAAATGTTAGCTAATGCAACACTGCTAGTTCATCCATCCAAATCAGCAACTATTGCATTAGAAACATGTGGCAATTGGTGCCGTTCTGTACCAAATTGAAAACGAAGATTGTAAACCTTTGGCTTTTTTCGCGAGAAAATTAAATAATGCTCAAAAAAAATATAGTACGTACAATCGAGAGCTGCTAGCAGTCCATGAAGCAATTAAATATTTCCGACACATGTTGGAGGGGAAAGAATTTGCCAAATACACTGACCATAAGCCGCTGATTTTTGCCTATCGCCAAAAGGGTGATAAAACGTCACCTCGACAAGCTCGACAGTTGGACTACATAAGTCAGTTTTCATCTGATATTCGCTACGTTTCCGGCCGTCAAAATATCATCCCTGATCTTCTATCACGAATTAGTTCAATCAACTCCGTTGAAATTTAGTTCGAAGCGATTGCCAGAGATCAAGAAACTGACGATGAACTAAAAAATATCTTGGATTCAAACAAAACTTCTTTGCAGCTTAAACGCATAGCACTTCCTAATTCAGATATTCAACTCTACTGCGATTTAAAAAATATGAAAGCTAGACCTTTCATCACCAAAAACTTTCGTTCAGAGATCTTAGCCAAGATTCACGATTTATCTCATCCCGGAGTAAGAGCAACTACGCGCCTTGTAAAGGAGCGCTTTGTTTGGCCAAATTTAAACCGCGATAGCAGAAACTTCGTACGAAATTGCATCTCTTGCCAATTTAAATTAACCTGAACAATGGTGATACACAGTTTCCTTGGTCTGTGTTTAGTCGCTTATCCATCGGGGTTTTCCATATGTTCAGGCTTTCGTATGCATCCAGTTTTCGTACCTGATGTACTTCCTTAATCACCTCCACATTGTCCCACGTTATGCTGTGCTCCTCTTCCAGGATGTGTTTTGCTACTGCTGATCGTACTACCTATCAGCAGTAGCAAAACACATCCTGGAGGAGGAGCACAGCATAACGTGGGACAATGTGGAGGTGATTAAGGAAGTACAGCAGGTACGAAAACTGGATGCATACGAAAGCCTGAACATATGGAAAACCCCGATGGATAAGCGACTAAACACAGACCAAGGAAACTGTGTATCACCATTGTTCAGGTTAATTTAAACAGATATTTTATGATGATAATGTAATTAATATAGATAGTAAAAAGTACTTAAGTATATAATTAACAGTCAATTAGCCGGTAATTAGCAGGTGTTTAGTATTAGTCAATACTTTAAAAGTAAGCACCTTAAATAAAATACCTAAGTTATTTTAAGATTAGATCAATAGACACTGAATAAAAGCGCAGATTACCCTCGAAATATTGATATATGTCGAATAAAAAAAATAAATCTAGCTTCAAAAAGGAAAAAATTGATTTAAATTAAAATGTTTTCGCAAGCTAGGAAAAAATTGGTACACAATAAAAACAATTTCTATCGATCGATTGAAACCTGCCTTTACTATGCAAGATCAGGACGACCAGTCACCGAAATCCGATAAATCAATGCATCACCGCAACGATGACGACCAGCCAAAACAGCGCAACAAGCCTTCCGAATCACCGTACCAAACACGATATGGAAGAACTGTGAGGTTTCGAAATTGCTATCATACTGGACGGGGAGTAATGTAGCGACTACGAATTGATTTGAAAGATAATTCACTGTTCTAAATTTGTAACATAATAGTAGGCAGTGAGTAAAGTGACAGAAGAAAATATTAGGCAGTGGGTCAAGATTAAAAATACGAAAAATAAAAAATTGAAATAATAAAAAGTCAAGATCGTAATAATACGTTTTTTTCATTTATAATATCTGACTCATACCTACAGTTTAATGACCATTTTAAATATGCATAATTTCATTAACGAAAATCGATTTGGCTTCAGATCTGGGTTTAGTTAACTGGTTTAGTTGCAAAAGCTTTGGACAAAACGCAAACCTTTAGCTATATTTCTTCATTTAGTGAAAGCTTTTGATTCTATACCACACAAAATGATTTTTGACAAGCTTTGCAAACATAATTTCGATTTAAAGTAGATTATATGGACTGAAAACTATTTGCGACATCGTAAAAAATCTGTTCGAATTGCTGGAAAGCAAAGTAGCTTTGAATACGGGATTCCACAAGGGTCTATACCAGGCCCTATTCTTTTTTTTATCAATGCAAATTATATCTTTGCGCAACATATCCAATGACATTTAATATCTTTTGCTGATGATACAGTGCTTTTGATGAATGAAAACAACTGGAATAAGGTACAAGTAAATATAGAATATATTCTTTGTTTGCTAAAGGAGTACCTAATTAATAATTCCTTTACCTTAAATGTGCAAAAAACACAGTACGTAGCTTTTGCTTCCACTCCACGTGGGCTATCAGAAGGACTGGATGTAATGATTCAGTCGATGGGCTGTACAGTTGGCTGCCTTTGGCGGCCATTGCAGAGCTTAAGAAACTAAATATTTGGATGGAATCATAGACCAACATTTAAAGTGAAATTTTTATATTGAAAATGCTGTAAACAAATTAAGCAAAATAATAGCTACATGCTTCGAGTCTCGTTCTTTCTTGAGCAAGCAAACAATTTGAATGTTCTGCTTTGCGATGATTTATGCCGCGTTTCCAATGCTGGCTTGGAGTGAAATGTGTTTGCGTACACTTTTGCTCTCATGCGCTTTCACATATCTTCCTCTCTCTCTAATCAATCTCTAAAATCTGTGGTTGAACTCTAGAGTGGGACCTATTTCAACTACAGCGTGAAGCTTTTCGGACATTTTCGAATTCTTAAATTCACTACTTTTCAATAGAAGGCGTTGCTGAAAGCTCTGTTTAAAATGAAGTGTAAAGTGTTGTTTTCCGCGTTAAAAAATAGATAATGTCATAGAAAATACAGTTGGATGAATGATTTGTGCATTGAAATCAATAAAGAAACAAATTCATAGCCCATCTGTGATAAAAATAGTTATTGAAAATTAAATTCAAATATGTGTTACGAAAGATGTCGTTGTACCTTCGAAATTCAAATTCGAATGATTTCATGTGTTCAAAGTTGTGAGGTTGGAGTAGGCATTGCCGGAAAATGGACAAACCAAAGGCGTATGCGATTTCGATTTGCCTTTTTTCTCCTGGGGGTCAAAAATAAAATGCCTCATCAAAATTTCGAGTGAAATATTGTAATTATTACGTTTTATTAACGTTACCATAGTTTTTGATATTTAAAGGTGAAGCAATATAGTCCTTGATAAAGACAATGATGCTGCTGAAAATTAAATTCACGGAATATTTGAGAATAATTTGCGTTTATAAAACACATCGATTGAAAAAAATTGTTATACATGATTATCCCATATTAGAATTTTGTATTACTTTTATATATCATAAAAGTACATACCATAATCATATATTATTACGTGCCTTTCGAAGAAAATCAAATCTATCTGCTACAGACCTACTAAATGTTCAGCATCAATAATTTGAAAATCTGCTAAAGTATTCCTTGCAAACTACAGCACATTGCACATACCTAAATGGTAAATGATTCGGCCTTTCTTGATCGAATTGTAATAAAGTCGTTGGCCATGGTGTCATGTGCATTCCAGCCAAGTAATCTGGGCATGGTTTAATTTCTTTTCATCCAAAGTAATTCTCATCATTTAAGCGCCATTGTCAGCTAAATGTTGGATTCAAAGTGACGTAGTGTGCTTTTTGCTCACCAAAAATACTGGAAATTAGTAAATGGCCAAGAGTAATTTTCCATGACATTAATACGCTCAGCTCAGTTACCTCCATCTGCACATTCAACTCCAAACGTACTTTTACCTTCACCCAAACCTGTCCCAAAATCATCGCTTCGAAATAATAAAGAATGGCAGCACCGATTACTGTCCACTCATTTTATTCCTACAGAAATTCCTGATACAAAATCTCGCAGGATAAGTTCAGTCGATGTCGAACGATCAACAAGTAAAGAAATCTAAAAAGGGTAACTTTAGTTCATGATAGCTAATGCGTACGCAGATACATTACACTTCAAGCCAGTATTGGAAACACGGCCTAGTTCTAAAAGTGAATTTATCGTTTTTAAACTCCAAGCGAACATTCAAATTATTAATTTATATAACATCTAAATTTATTATTTACATAACATATGTATTAAAAATTATTATTGATGTTATACAAATTACTAGCTAATTTGATCGATTTAATCGTTTGTTTTCAAGAAATCTAGAAAAAAAATCCGATTATATTAGTTTTTCATAAAATGCCCCCAAACTAGCAATGAGTGCTACAGCTTTGAGTTTTCAAAGCACAAAATGTCATCACAATTTTCGAATTTCGAAAATCTATCATTGGGAACAGGCCAACTCTACTCTGAGATTCGGCGAAAGCGCACTCCATCATTGGAAACGCCGCCTCATTCTATTACTGGAAAATATGGAATTGTTGCATGGGGTTGTGCATTGCTTTACACCCTTTAAAATTAATGCAGAAGTCTATACTCCAATTCCTACTTCACAAGCCCAAACACTTTAGCAATGAACAACTTTTTACTACAATCAATATTTTAACAGTGGAGCAGGTCAATCAATTATGTGCCGTGATACAAACGTTTAAAGAAGCCGGGAAACTCAAAACTAATACAAATCGAATGAGAGAGGTGGTATCGAAGAATTTTTGTTACTTTAAAACCGCACGACGCAATTAGATCAGAGCCATTATACATATATGGGAATTACACTTTTTAATAACTTACCAATGTCCATCAAGATAGCAAATAATTTAGAAATGTTCAAAAGAATATCATGTATTTATGAAAAACTGATTGATTATGCATAATTTTGTTCTTAAAATTATAAATTTTAATTTGGAATGAACTGGCATAATTTGATTTTTTTCGAATGCTTTGTAACACTTGAAATGAACATTTATTTACAACTCTTTACTCCCAATACAAGGTATTCTACCTTAAAATGAAGAATAGTGCATTAATGTTGAATTGTAAACCTGTAATGAACTGTAAAGGCACTGAAATAAAGCAATATGTATATATATATATATATATATATATATATATATATATATATATATATATATATATATATATATATATATAAGTATATATATACATATATATATGCATATATATATGCATATATATATAGATATATATATATATATATATATATATATATATATATATATATATATATATATATATAAGTATATATATACATATATATATATATATATATATATATATGTATATATATATATACATATATATATATATATATATATATATATATATATATATATATATATATATATATATATATATATATGTATATATATATATATATATATATATATATATATATATATATATATATATATATATATATATATATATATATATATATATATATATGTATATATATATAAATTTCATATCTGGGGACGTTTTGTCTGATCTTCAAGCTTAATAATCCGAAGACAAAGTCGAGCTGCTGCTTTTTGGGGTGTGATTCTTTCTTTGAATAAGATAGACAGATTAGAGGGTCTGTTGGAGTGTGTTCTCGAATAGTTTTATTTAAACCTGGTATGCTCATATGAAAAGTGGAAAGGTCTTTCGAAGAAGCATAACATGCTTCTCCTTTAACTTCTTGCACCATGTTGTTGCAACTCCGTGGGATAAATGAAGACATCCCCAGAAATTATTGCTCTATACTGATTCCTTCAACTTGTTTGTAAATAATTGTTGCGTTGTCGAAGTCTTCCATTTTGGGTCTGCGCCTTTATCCGCCGTCTGTGCAACGGCCAAAATTACTGTTGGAGGGTAGCATAGTGGCAATGCGAAGAGCCTTTTAGCTGCTCACTTAACATTTGAATGGCTGCCATCGCTGGTACCAGCTGTGGACTCGTTCGTAAGGCTTTGGTCCGGCATCGAGTTGGACATCAGTTATAATTATGAATTAACTAACGAACACTGTCTATAAAGAAATAACAATGCATTTATTTTTGCTCTTTCAATAATTACAGCGAATTTTTTTTTTATGCATAATAATTATAAAAGCTTTCCTGGAGGTGAGTGGCTGCTCGGTGAAAAGCTCCGAAGCAAAAGCTTTCCAAATCGTCGTCTGATGGTATTTTGTGACATTCTAATATTTTCTTAAGTTACAGTTAATTATTTGGAGAACACATTTTTTACTAGATTATATGCAGTTTATATTTCTTTATGCATTATTTTATATTACCTTTCAGCCATCTTCTGATATCTAAGTTAATACTCGAATGTGAAAAATTGCATGGCCGTTCACTGGCACTCCAGCGTCGCCTCATCAATGACTTGAAATGTCACGTGCATTTGAATAAAGAAAACGAGTGGTTTCAATTGAATTTTAATATAGACACAATGATTACTTCCAAGCGCCCACTACAACCTGTCAGCGAAAATTTTGACTCTGATCTGCCAGATATTTTTCCGTTGAAAAGTACAATCTCTATTCCGCGTACAACGGAGTACAGAAAACAAACTGATTTCCGTAAGTTCCCAATAACAGTATGTAAGCTAAGATAATGAAACGTAGTGTCTTTTGTAGCTGTCAAGCAAAGTGTCTCTTACGCCAATCCACATACCATTTTTATTCACTTTTCACCACTTGTTGTGAGAAACTTGCATGAAACTCCAGTGACAGATAGCCAATTTCAGGCTAGAAATATGACGAAGGCTTTTAGTGTGGCCTTTGCAAGAGCAAAACAACTTTATGGGGTAAATAATATAAAAATAATAAAAAAAAATAAAAATGGTTTAAAAATGGTTTAAATTTTCAGGATAATGCTGAAAAGCTGGAAACCCCAATCGTCGTGCAATCGGTTCAGACGGATGGGAAACTATTCACTTTGGAATATTTCAGCTGAACACATTGAACTTGGATGGACGGGACGGTGTAAAGAATTATTGGATGCAGAAACCTACAATGGAACTCTTTCATGAATGCAAATATGATCTGGGACGACCAGTATTGAAAGGTTACAACACTGAAGTGATTAAATAT